>OZ026622.1:91465661-91488661 GCA_964020975.1 Hermodice carunculata
CAGCCTCTGAAGAGCCCAGGTAGTGGCGAAACCAGTTAGACATAAAGCACCAAAAGATACACTTTATTTGACTGTTGCAAGTAACTGACAGCACCACAGACGAGTACTCGCCTGCGTGGCTCGTGTTGTATTTACATGTACTACACATATCTTTCCACATGGTCAATTAACTGAAGCTACTTCACCTAGCTCTGCAACTTGAAGACCTCTGACAGGCTGAAAATTTTGAAAGATTTCTAGTTTTGATTTGAAATCAAAACATAGCATATGGATATTCCACAATCATGACAAGCATGTGGCTGCCCAACATGCAACATTGTGATCATCGTTTTGCATGATCACCAGCCACAAGAAAACAATCATTAGTTCATGGGTTACCTTCTTCAATGAAATGGGGGGAAAATTCTGCCTGTACACATGCTTTAGTCTGGAGCACACTGTGCCCTTGCCATGCCACATCTGACTGAATTGCCACGTTTGTCACACAGAAAATTGTTGCCCGTTCCCAATCCTTGTGATCAGGATTTTTGTCTTTCGAAAATGTGCTGATAATTTGTTGTATTTTACTCCCTGAGACACTAGCCATCTCAGACGATGATTCTTGCAAAGTTTACCTTTTTGGTAAGCATTCAAACCCAACAACTGCAGTGAAAATTTGAAAATACCATGAGTGCCACATCCACAAAACTTGTTTCAAATATATTAAGTACATGTACCAACCTTCTTTGTCCATTGTACACAAACTGCAGTAAATCATAATTAAACTACCAAACTTCCTGTCTCTAGATGCCTTGGCAACATAGCAACACACTGCTGCACGAGGCTTGGTACAAATAAGCATAGAAAGAGTTCCTGCACAAAAAGCTGACTTTTAATCATAAGGGCATCTGGTCCATCTCTGATCATTTTTCTTTTTTATAATTTAATTTGTAATTTTACTTATTCATTATTTTTTCAGGTTGACAGATGATGATACCCTTCTGCACTTCATGAATCATGGTAAAAATGTTGACCAAGTCAAACATACAAGACAATCACTGTTGCACTCAGGGGAAGTCCCTACAAGCCAGCAAGGCTTGCAAGAGAAAGATTTAAATACAAAATGCAGTCACCAATACTTACATACTGTGAGAAGATTTTCACCCATCTTGGTTTCTTTCCCTCACGTACATATTCAAAGTTGAAGGACATGCCCTCTTCATCTACTTCCCACTGTTGAATGTCATTCCAAGAGAATTCAATCACTTGTGACTACAAAGACAGAAAAACACAAAATGTCTCTCAAACTGGTTTCCTTGTGCATAAGCCTGCAAAATTAATGCTGTCAACAATGCAATACATGTACAGTGGTCCCTGTCTTGAATGTCCCCTCCTATGAGCGACCACCTGTTAAACACGACCAGCATCCATGCAAAATGAACCGATTTTGCGACCGCGTAACACAAATTTAAGCCATATCCGGCCACTACGCCTAAAGTCTGCCAACGAAATACATGCATGCAACTCACCCATTATCATAAAATTTACATGGTTCTTGTCAAATTTATTGAGTGCAAGCAATAAAGGATTTCTTTCCATGGTAAATTTCCTTAAACAACTTTTTAAATTGACCAATCAGTATGTATTCCTCCTCACAAGTGTAGGATCTTTCCATTTATTTACATTTTTACAACGGCAGTGAATGTGGCTTACTCCGCATGTATCCGGCCTCTCCATACTGGATCTCGACTCAAGAGGATTTCGACCATCATACTTCTTTTTTTTTTCTCTGTATGCTGGGATATTATGGATTGTTTTCTGAGCTAAACTTCATGATGATCCACAGAAATTTACTTGTGATGGGAACTTTATCGCTCCCACTCAACTCCTGTTTGTTCACATCATCCATCTTGAAATGCTTCAAATCTGAATGCACGATGGGGGTTGCCGGAAGCGTCCGGAACAATCTTCGTTGTTTACCTCAGCCCTGAGGTCATAGCTTTTTTTGCATGTGAAAACTAACCTAACCATGGATAAGCGAAAAGCCCAGAAATATTATTGTTTAGTATAATTCTCATTTCCAATTGAAGCATGTTTGATCATACTATATTTTATAACATGAACAATGAAAACTTTTGCCAGATCAAAATCACATGGAACCCCAATCAAACAAGTGCTTGCCTGCTTTAGCACGTGCGACCGACACTGACGAAGTGCATGCTATATCCATTTTTCCCATGTTCTGAACGAGGTCAACATGGCGCCCAAAACACACGAGGTGGCAATGGGAAAATGCCGAGTCTTATTTTGATACATAACTTATGAATTACAGTGAGTTAGGCTCCACCAAATGTGTAGAATAAAGTTAAGACAGTGAGTAATGCCGTCAAAATAATTTTATGACAGTTTAAGCCGGTTACTTCACAAGCGAAGGCTCTTTACCCGGCGATGTATCGGGCCCATTGAGCGTAATGGGAAAATGACAAAACTCAAGACCGGCAAATATTTTCAAGTTGCGAAATACATCTTTCAGCACCCAGACAAGAGTTCTTTATTGAAGTAAAGATTTTAAGGGTTGTAATTGTTAAATTTGATAAATGATAATTTCGTTTCAAAGCATATGTAATCGATAAAGATGACCTGGTGGTGGCAGAAATTTTCGAACCTTGCTACCTAAGTACCTGGACAAGTCTGCCATGTATTTGGGGGGGGGGGATATGCGATTCCTCTAATGAGCAATCACCTGCATTATACGACCGCTTTTTGTGTCCAGATACACAGGTGTGTAAAGTTTTATGATTCCAAGTCGAAAGACAACAAAATTACAGCCCCGACATGAGGTGTATGTAGTTTTAATTGAATGTATCACCGTAACCCGGATACTTGACCTAGGGACCTACTTTTGTTTCATGACACATCTTTAAGTCAATATATATGTGTGTAGTAAATTTCATTAAACTAAGGTAAACGGTAAAGGTATAACAGCCCGAACACAATTTTATAAGGATATGTCACTGTGACCCAGATACTTGACCTAGTGACCAACTTTTGGTAAACAAGATACCCTTTCGTGTAGATGCATCTGTGTGTAAAGTTTCGTTCATCTAAGTTAAATAGCAAAGGAATTTTAGCTAGGACACGATTTTACAAGAATGTCACTGTGACTCAGATAATTGACCTAGTGACCTACTTTTGGTACATGACACACCCTTATGTCCAGATGCACCTGTCTGTACAGTTCCATTAATCTAAGTTGAAGAACAAGTGAACTATAGCCAGGACACGCATAGCAGAGACCCAGGTACTTGACCTAGTGACCTACTTTTGTTTCACGACACACTTTTAGGTCCACATATATATATGTGTGTGAAGTTGACCAAGTTGAAATAAAAGGAATTATAGCCCAGACATGATTTTACAAGGATATGTCACTGTGACCCAAATAATTCACCTAGTGATCTACTTTTGGTTTATGACACACCTTTATGTCAAAATGCACCTGTGTGTGAAGTTTTGTTTATCTCAATTGAAGGACAACAGAATTACAGCTCAGACATGAAATGTAAGGTAGTTTTACATGATTGTATCACTGTGACCCAGATAATTGACCTATGACCTAATTTTGTTTCATGACACACGTTTAGGTCAACATATGTGTCTGGTAAGGGGCCGTATCACATTTATCGTTCGTCCTGGACGCAAAACTTTACATTTGAGACGAACGCAGATGCAGCAACTAATTGGTTCACCCCAAACCCTGCTGGACGCAGTGGGAAGAACGCAGACGATACCAGACCATGGCAGTGGAACGCAGGCCAGCACACCTGCAGAGACGAACGCAGGCTGACTTTCTAGCGGACGAACCATGCATTGTTCAAAGCCAAGCTATTAATAGTACAGGCCCCATCTGCGATACCTGAGTGACCTGCTTTGTTTGAGACGAACGTTGGAGCAAGCGCCAAGCATATTGATGCGGGCTTTGAATACATGCCTCACTTCCTCCATATATATGTACAATATATTTTTTGATGGACTTACTGCTTAAGTTTGGCCCTTAATCCTGTAAGTAAAGTTGTTTTTCCAGAGGCATTATCCAAAAAATGCCCCCACCCCCACCCCGTGTGTTGTTATTATTTTCATTCATCAGTATTGCAGACTGCAGTTTTTTAAGTCATTTGTAACACATTTTCCAAGAACACAATGTCACAAAACGATCGTGATTGAATTAAATTAACTCGTCTGCTAACCCTACTGTATTCCCCGCCTTCATTTTATGTTGCCGATTTAATTTATGGGATTATATATATGTACACACAGTACCAAATGATGCATTTTAACACCTCCGCGCGCAACTCTTGCGCTGCCCAAGCCAAGGCAGCAGCGGCAACGGACCAAGCACTTTATAGTACAGCACCCGCACCTGCTCGGACTTGGGCAAGTTACCGTGCGGACATGCTGCACCTTTATTTTGGGATCCAGGATCTAACAAGTCCAAGTGACAGATCGGGATAACTGTGTGTGCCGTGTAACTTTAAAAAAAAAGACAAACAAACAAACAAAAAAAACAACAGCAACAACACAAAACAAAAAACAAAACACACACACACACACACACACACACACACACACACACACACACACACACACACACACACACACACACACACACAAATTACAAAACCGGGTGACTCGAGTGTACTTCATCAGAAATACTATCGCCCAGGGTTAAGATTTTATTGCCGATGAAAATTGAAATAATAGGCAGCCTACAATATAACGCAGCTGTTTCCCTGAGACTGCTCGGCGCTACCGTGGTCTTGCCTTGGAATCGGATCGTTCGCCTTCAATTTTGTTCAACCACTTTCCTTACCCTTCCTCTCTTCAGCATTAAATGTGATATAACAACAGCAAAAAACATTGCCATGACAAAACTTCGATTGCCATTATAGTGACGACTCAAAATAATGACACGACAAAAGCTGGTCATACCAAAATGCCCACATATCAAAATATCGTTATATCAGAAAAAAACGACCGGTCAAGGTAAGTGGCCGGTCACACGACTGACAAACTTCAATGAAGAAATGCAACAATGACAGAAAATAATGCCGACAAATGATCGGCACAGTCAAGCGCCTGGTGAGCCTAACTTGTGTACGCATGATGACCACTGCTTGATGATCAACACCAGGGATCAACACATACATACATTTCTTGTTTGTGTAAGTTGACATCTAACACGAGTTATATGACAAGAGGTGACAGAGCCAGCATCATTCAAAGTCATCTGAGCTGGCAGTACTATTTTGACAATGTATACATCCTTGATTTCTCACTATGAATCCGATGAATTTGTTTTATTTGCCTTTCTCTTCTCTGCCAAGTAATTGTGAATGTAAGAAAACACGGCGATTCAGGAATTTATTCAATATAGGCCTAATGTGTAGCTAACTATGTGCCTAAATGATTCCACTCCTGATATAGCCATCGAATGCAGGTGAATGAAAATGTCAGTCAGTTACCATTTTGCTCACAAGAGCTTTGCAGCGGGTCTCGTGGCGGGCTCGAAACAGTTGCATGACATTATTATCAAAAATCGACCGGAAGAATAGGGCTGTCACATGTTATTTATTGTTAAATAAAATATATGTTCATTTAAAGTCAAGTCGAAGCTAATACATACACATTTGTGAAGAAAATACCCGCCGTGATGCCCTATGGACATTGATGGACTCGTCCTGTAGTCATGGGTGACCACAGCATGACAAGAAGAGTGTGCCGCGGTTGGTCACGTGATCGAAACTTTCCAGAAACTGGTTATTTATAAATAGAAATGACAGGCTGCGTGCCTGGCTTGCGCCAGAAAACAAGTCGAAAGTACTTCTTATTTTTTTTATTTATTTATTCATTTATTATTATTATTATTATTATTATTATTATTATTATTATTATTATTATTTATTTATTTATTTATTTATTTATTTATTTTTGAGCCGTGAAAGTTATCTTTATGTACTTTCTAATCAGAATCAGTGTGGAGGTAATCCGTTGTACGGTTTGCGATCCACAGGCACAGTGGTATGCCTACAAATCAGTATAGACTTGAAAGTGAAAGTGCACCCTGACCAGGCATGCAGCTCGAGCATACGGCCTCACACAGCCACACTCACAGAGCTCAAAATTGCAATTCTTTTCGTTGTTATATTCCCAGTTTAATACAACATGTGCATGTATTATGGCAGTATATCAAACGTCCAGGGAAAGATGCATCTTACAGTTAGGCTATAAATGCTTTAGTTCTACAAAACACCTTAAAGTCGCAAACATTACAAAAATTGCGTCGTTAGAAAACTGATTTGGCAGGGACAATGACTGGCAACAAAAAATAATGTGGCTCTTAAAGAGTTAATCCTGTCACTGCCAAGCAGAACGAAAAAGAGAATGAAACTAACAAAAAAAGACTTGTCAACGCCGGTATTAATTCTTTTCAGAAAATTTACTTGTTGCCACATCTTCGCGGAATCAACAGAAGTGAACATTTGTCCAGGGAGATATTGAAATATTTCAAAATGCACCTGTTAATATGCTCATCTAGTAAAAACTACATATAAACATACTAAAGTCAATGATTTCAAAATGTGTCAGTCAATATTTGAAATGATGTCCCCAAAATACCAGTGTTTAACACTCCCAGAGAGATTTTTATGTCCGACTTTGTAAATTTTTCAGTTTTCATTTTTGTTCCTCTGACTTTAAAATTATGCCTGAAAAAAAAAAACTGAAAAAAAATGAGCAGCCCCAGTTTTACTTTATTTTTATTTCGAGAACTGCACCACAAAAACAGCCAAAAAAAACCCCGTTAACTAAGGAATAAAAAATGAAAGGCCTAAATTCGAAATGATACCTGTGCCCGGGACACCCGAGCCATGCAGGATTCTTCAATTTTCATGCAGTAACTCGATGAAACAAATGTGCGAATAAAGGAGATTAACTTCAAAGATTGAGACTGTAAATGTAGACCAAAATCAAGTATCATGATATTTCCAACATATCTGCTAGTTGCAAGAAACAATAGGCCTGCTCTTAAAAAAAAGTCAATACGTTCAGTGGTAACTATATGATGATCAACAATACACCCAAGGGTGTATCAACGTTTTACCACGGAGTAAATAAACTATCTTTGAACCAGAAATATTCATACATATTATACACGTTCCTGAAATAATATGATCCGACATTGAGTTCATTGTCTTTATTGTTAATTTTCGAATAGAAATACGGAGAAACGATTCGTTGTTGCTGGTCAGTACATCCGTGTGTGAACTGGGCCTAAGCGAAATAAGCAGTTCCAGAGAAGATTTAGTCAAATCCTAACGAATTTCGATGAAATGTATGATGCTTTATTAATCAGAAACATCAATTTTAAATTTATGTGAAGCAGATATGAGAACTACCCGCCACAAAAAGAATAATTTCCGTATCTGACATGGCAAGCAAAGCTGTGCATGCGGCACGGAGATCTTGATCATAATCAGTCGTCTTCAGCAAAAAGAATTCTTTCAGCTTTGTTCAGTAGGCCTACGTCTGGATATATTTCAAACCCTGACTGAATGTGTCGTGGTATACGTTTTCAGTCTTATCCACACCCGGCCCTGGACGAAATGATTACATATCGTTTGCAAACTGCGCAGTGCCTCTTGAGATTTTTGACCGCCATTTTGTGGATAAGCTGGTCACATGATACACCCACATAGTTTTGGAGAACTGACCAATGCTGGGAAAGTAAAAATACCCGCGCCGCAGTCAAACACGACAACACATTTTTTTATAAGCATCGAAATCGCAAATTTGTAAAGATATGCCCTCACATTCAGCATTGTCTTCGACTGAAAGATCGTGATTTGTGCTTGGCTTTGCCGCACGTTTGTGAAAACGGGCCCCGTGAAATACAACAGAAACCCCCCATACAAGTACACGGCCGGCAGAACACGTGTCGTTCCGTACTTATAAAACGTAGCTATTTTACACACCGTCTTGGCTAATCAATAGTTTTGAGTGAGGTCTTTTTAACAGGAAAAGACTTGATACAAACTCAATTCAAATGGATTGTAACTTCCTTTCCATATAATGTCGCGGCTGGGCCTATATGTAGTTAGAGAATGGATACAATGGCCGGGTAACCTGGCCTTCCGTGTCTTCTACACGAACTTTGGCACATTTGAATCTTTGCTGCATTCACATCAATGCCACTGCAGTACCCTCTTTCATGATCATAGTTTCGATTTCTTATTGAACATTATTTTCACACTGCTACACGACGAGAAGAGGAATACATAGATTAAAATTCCCGATATTTTGCATTTATTAAACTTAATGAAACCCCAGAACTTAAAATAGAAAAGTCGAAGACTGCTGACAACCTAAATTCATTCTCTCTCTCTCTCTCTCTCTCTCTCTCTCTCTCTCTCTCTCTCTCTCTCTCTCTCTCTCTCTCTCTCTCTCTCTCTCTCTCTCTCTCTCTCTCTCTCTCTCTCTCTCTCTCTCTCTCTCTCTCTCTCTCTCTCTCTCTCTCTCTCTCTCTCTCTCTCTCTCTCTCTCTCTCTCTCTCTCTCTCTCTCTCTCTCTCCATTTTTTCTTCTGCCACTTTTTCCGATAATACTTAATTATCACTCCCGTTTTTCCCTTCTTGGAATCTGTGCAAACATTGTCCATTACGACAAGGGGGGTTCCCACTCAAAGATCTCTGGTTAGCAGCTGAAGAACGTTTCAAAAGTTTCAAGATGATTTGGACTTAAATATACGTGCTACATGTCAGAACAGAATGGGATGGGTCATTTTGCCTGACAACCTCTCAAGAAGGAAACGTTTGAAAATTTCGTGCATGACTTCTACAGAGACCGTTGGACACGGAAAATACGTATCAAAATATTTGCTACTGGTAATGGTAAACATACTGGCTAAATATCACAACTTGATTCACAACGATGATTGCTGTAATTTTTAAACCAATATCTCTTATTAAACTTGGCCAAAGGGATCAACATACTGCTATAAGCTAATTCTGTAGGCCTAGGGTGCTTAAAAGGTGTACATGTGAGCAATGAAACTAACAATCTGTTGTTAGTATATGCAAGGAGGTCACACCAAAGGAGAGTCCACTCAGGCTTTTTCGCCAGATCGATCATCTTTGCGGTTTTAAATGAGATTATTTGATAGTGATCGGATAAGCATACTGTGGGGGAGGGGGGTGCATGGTCCGGCTGCTTTGGGCTATGAATATCGCGCATACTCACGCAAATTATACACCACATTTGAAACCTGAGGAACATATTTAAACTTAAATTTCAATAAATCAATGGATTCGATATTTCATAAGTCCCAGCAGCACCCTTTGCACACTGTAAGGAGTACATTCGAACATACTCTGAACATCATTTGCCATCTTTTGCGAGTATATTCGCCCGCACCACAACTCAAGCCAACATTCATCAGCTCACTGTTCATTCCTATTGTCTATTTACCTGCAGCGTGTACATTTTATTGCAGACAAACGTCAATACTTGCGACTAGTTGTTTCCATTTTGTGTTTAAAATGAGAATTTCCCTGTCACACTGATAAAAATCTAACATCCACCCGTTTTTGTCACAATTTGATTGATGAAGTCCAAAATCTACGCAAAAACTAAAATAATTTTGCCCGTTTGCAGCCTCAATGTTTCTCTTAGACCGCCATGATTTTTATGCTGCTGGAAAGCTCAGGATTTTGTCTCTTTGCGTCACAGGCTCTGTGATCGGTTAAAAATAAAGAATTCATGGGATATCTTTTTTATGTTGAGTGCACCATTGTCGTGACGGCCGGCGAACCAAAGAAGTGCATTACAGCTTGCCACACATGGTTTGTGAGGGACCAACGCTAGCCCTTTGAAGTTCCGCTCTGGTGCTTGCAAGTCAAGGGTTGTCCGGGACGAACGCTGGTCTTCGCTGGTGTTCGCTCTGGACGCTACCGGACGCAAGCAGACCTTGCCAGACGATCACAGATAATATCAGACGAAGAGCGCTACCGCGGTGCGTTCATTTGGGCCGGACGTTAATGCCCAGACGAACGATAAATGTGATACGGCCCCTAAGTTTAAAGGAATAACAGCCCACACATGATTTTATAAGCATATGTCCCTGTGACCCAGACACTTCACATAGTGACTTAGTTTTGGTACATGACACACCTTTATGTCCAGATGCACCTGTGTGTAACTTCATATTAATATAACTTGAAGGACAAGCGAATTACAGCCTGGACACGAAAAGGGGACATATGGACCCGCGTATGTGCTAAAAAGGCACTTACTCTTTGCCTCTTCTAGTAAGAGGGGGCATAATTATACAACAACATTGAAGCAGACGACATTTTACCACTGGCCAGTTTTGGTTGGTGTAAGATGGAAAGGGTTAAAAGTGCCTTGTGATGGGGGTACACAGCTTGGCACATGCCAGCCTTATGTTCCATCCCTACCTCCACTGTTCCATCCTCCTTGCATGCCTGCAGTTTAAAGGAATCCAATGCCATTGCTGCAATGACATGGCCATCTTTACGGGAGTCACAGGCGCAGTGGGGAAAACTGATTTCTCCATAGCCTTCCAGCTCTCTGACTAGCGCTAAATACTGAAAATATAACATAAGAATACATCATCATCCACTCACTCAAATCTACATTAAATGCGTACTGTGGTTATTCACAATGACAGATTTCTTTTTCTTTTCTTTTTTTATTGTGCTGGCCTATTTTCTTCCCTCAACATCCATGTTACATTATTTTGGCAAACTTACTGAGACATGTCCACGGTCTCTCTGACTTCCATATTTTCTAGCTGGTCCAAGTGAACTGCTGCACCAATATGGAGAATACCATCATTGAAACTTTTAACTTACCCATCAGATTTGACCAATCCATCATAAGTTTCAAATTTTTCACTTGTATCCATTAGCAGCTGTTGTTTACAGTCCTTTAACAGATACTTAGGACAAACATTAATAGTGCAGTGCAAATTTTATCGAATATCTATGCATGGATTCAAATACGTTGACAACGACAGCCTACAGATACCGTCACTGTGCACAGTGGCCATGTATGAGCCACACTTCACCCTTTTACTGCATATCACAACCAAAGTTATGCTCAGCAGGATTAAATTCTGATTCTACATTCAAATTGCGCACAGAAAAACCTTGTAGTTCAGTACCTGGAAGCCTGTATTTCCAACCACAAAAGGATTGGTCCACATCAACAGGTTTCCTAGGTACACTTTGGGTACATTGCAACCAAACTGCACTGAGGAAAGCTGTTGACTGGATGTCAACATACAATTGAAAGCGTTACGACTTATTCCCATCACACAGGACATGAAGCCTAATTTTGGAAAGTTGCTAACAATCTTTGTATCTACCACACACATTGGCAAACTGTGCATGGAGGCTTTTGAAAACTTCCTACCTCTGCTTTTTTAGAGGATTCTTGTAAGGCTTTCAACTCGTAGAGTTTATCTGCAGGCTTGATCTGACCTCGACTTACATCATCCACTGCCTGCAAAACAGGAAAAAATAGAGTCCAGCATTGCTGGCAACAGAAAGTCTGTGGTATTCATATGTAGGATAATATACAACCATATCCAATACACAGTTGTCTTTCCAGTATCCTTTTGTAACTAATTATTTAAAAGTATTCACAGAACACATTACCCTGGTGCCCACAATCTTTTCTCAATTCTGCAATTCTCTTTTTCTTTTCTTTTTAAGACTTCACAGGTGCCATAATAATAAATGACTGTGTAACTGCACCAAAAATTTGATGAAGCTGTGATGAATCCTTCATGAGATATTATGGTAATAAGATTGTCCCCTTGTGTGCCACTCAGACCGGCTTCAAATAAATAATACGGATGACCACATGAGTGGACGGACATCTCCTTTGAAACTTAAATGCCTCATACACTATTCCACCATACCGACACTGGTATAAACAGGTAAATAGTAATAATATTTTTAGCACCATAAAGTTGACTAGAGGTGTTATGAGGTAAAGTGTACAAAAGTATTAGCTGAAAGCCACCTCTTCCACTAAACTGTAACTGGATGATGGTTGAAATGAAAGAAATCCTGCAAAAAGTGAGTACCATCATGGTTTTCTGACTTAAGACGGACAAGAGAAAATTCTCTAGGTGGGTTAAGTATATTTTACCCCGGGTACTTTCCCTCTTACCACTCTAAACACTTTGAGGACTACACTTTGTCATTTCAAGCTCCATCTTGACACAGTTTGACTGATGTTCTTGAGTTAGTTTTGTATTTATTAGGTATTTGGTCATATCTCTGGAAGCATTTCAACAGAGTTTTGTGCAGTTGTTGTTTTTCATAACCTTTGTGTTGTAGTTTTTGCAATACAGTTCTGACTCTATTGAGAAAATTGTAAAAAGTGCACTGTTTCTAGCAATACTTGTCACTTGTTCAATACAAACTCCGTATGCTTGTCTCTCAGTAATGTTTCCTGTCAGATCAGGGTAGGAGATA
This sequence comes from Hermodice carunculata, assembly GCA_964020975.1. Lineage (NCBI taxonomy): Eukaryota > Metazoa > Annelida > Polychaeta > Eunicida > Amphinomidae > Hermodice > Hermodice carunculata. The sequence goes on from OZ026622.1 coordinate 91,478,203, forward strand.
ATATCAAATTTGAACTGGTCTCTCTTGTCAAATGTTTTTGTTACATACTAGCTCTTCTTTATTTCTATATCCAGATCAAGGAAAGTAGCTTTTGTATCACTTTCATTTTCCAGATTTAATATTAGTTCTTTGAAATATATGTTATGAACTTAGAACAAGTTAAGTCAACATGCATGAATTCTTTGTACAATTGCGGAAAAAATAGCACCGTATGATACCTTTTTTTGTTAATCAATGAAATCAGTACATACTTTGGAAACCTCCAACAGTTTTGCAGGGATTTGTCTTTTTTTTTTCTATTTCAAACTTAAAAAATAATGTGAGCACTTATACATTTTTGCAAGACAACATGAATTAAAAGTCACATTCCAGCATGTTTTGTCTACATATTTGTAATTAAAAGGCTTGATATACATTGCATATACACTCATACTGAGTTATGTTATGAATATTTGTGCATCCTTAATTTATTTTTTTGCTTTTACCCACATATATTATGTTTGCTATCAAATTTCTGTAATCCTTACCTGTATCGCCACCTAGCAACAAAAGTAGCACCGTGACAATTTTTTGCTTGCATTTTGTTCCAAATGCCAATATCTTTGTTCACACCAAAAAACCAGAGATTTCTAAATTCTTTTGACCAGTGTACTGAACGTCTTTAATAGTTCTCAAGTTACCCTATAAACAGTGAATTTCATGCACCTCGCCTGGTGACCTTGGAAATGAGCTCTAGGTCACCCACCTACTGTACATGTATCACCCTCATACCCAGAAGTGTCCCAACGCAATTTCAAAGCAATTGGCTGAGTATATACAAGGATAAAGACTTTTGAAGATTTGGCCAAAAAATGAACACAAAAAAAAACCCTCATTAAAACATCCAGAACTAGAACAGACTGATTTTCCAACAGAAAATCAAATGTCTCCCGGTGGAACACTTCCGTCTCTGAATAAGCTACAGGTGATAACAAATTACAAATAACCAAGTTTGCTTGAAAACAAGTTAATGAGTATTACAGAGCAATACATAGTCCCCCGCTCGTCGCCATATTTGACCTGGTGACCAAGTTTTGCTTTATGGCACATTCTTAGATTAAGCTTCACATTTGTGTAAAATTTCATTAATCTAAGTAAAAGGACAAAAAAGTTATGGCCCGGACAAGATTTTGAATGGATTTCACAGTGACCTAGATATTTGACCTAGTGACCTACTTTTGCCATGTGACAAAACAACTCCCCAGGTAGCATTAAAATAATAAATTTGGTAGCTGTAGGTATTATAGTAAGGGAAATATGGCATGGACAAGGTTTTACATGGAGTTTACACTGTGACCTAGATATTTGACCTAGTGACCTAGTTTTGCGTCGTGACACACTTTTAGGTCACAATACATTATCAGTAAAATTTTATAACAAGAAGTCAAATTTTTTTAAGAATTACAGTAAGGACATGAAAATACTGTACATTTATGTATTACTGTGACCCAAATATTTGACCTAGTAACCTACTTTTACTTTACGACAAATTTCCATGTTAAGTTTCACATTTGTGTAAAATTTTATCAGTCTAAGTAAAAGGACAAAAATGTTATGGCCCCGACAAGTTTTTACATGGATTTCACATTGTGACCTAGATTTTGAACCTAGTGACCTACTTTTGCCATGCTACACTCCAGCACCCCAAGAAGTATGCACATAACAAAGTTAGTAGCTGTAGGTATTATGGTATAAGAAATTTGGTGCTGACAAGGTTTTACACAGAATTTTATACTGTGACCTATATATTTGACCTAGTGACCTAATTTCCCCTCATGACACAATTTTGGGTCAAGGTACATTGTCATGTAAAATTTCATAAAAAGAGGTCCAAAAGTTAAAAAAATTACAGTCAAGACCTGAAAATTCTGTATATTTACATATCAATTGGTGGCCTAAATATTTGACCTAGTGACCTAGTTTTGCTTTACGACACTTCTTAGACTAAACTTCACATTTGTGTAACATTTCATGACTCTAAGTAAAAGGACAAAAAAGTTATGGCCCGGACAAGATTTTTCATACATATGTATTCTGTGACCCAGATATTTGACCTAGTGACCTACTTTGGCACACGATACACCTCTATCCTAGGATGTACAAACACATAAAATTTGGTAGCTGTGGGTGTTATGGTGTTGGAAATATGGCCCGGAGAAGCTTCGGACGGACGGACTGACGGACGGACGAGGTGCAAACCTATAGTCCCCCACCAAGTGGGCGGGGGACTAATTACAATCCTATTTTAGCTCTCACCTAGATACATTACTCTAGCAATTTTCATCAAGTTCTTCAAGACTTATTGCACAGAAACCAATTTCACTTAAATGACCGTGACCTTGAAAATTACGTCAAGGTTACCCAACTATGATCCAATTGTGGATCTCACCTTGATGCATTATCCTTCCAAGTTTCATCAAATTCCATCAAGTTCTTCAAGACTTATAGCACAGAAACCTATTTCATAAAACTGACCCTGTGACCTTGAGAATTTAGTCAAGGTCACCCAAATATGATCCCAACCTAGGTCTTGCCTACATATATATTCCTACCAAGTTTCATCAAATTCCATTCAAGTTCTTCAAGACTTATTGCAAGGAAACCAATTGCATATAAGTGAATCTGTGACCTTCAAAATTCGCTCAAGGTCATCCAAATACAATCCAAACCTAGGTCTTGTCAAGATACATAATCCCACCCAGTTTCATCAAATTCCATCAAGTTCTTCAAGACTTATCGCACGGATACCAATTTCACATAAGTGACCCTGTGACCTTGAGAATTCGCTCAAGGTCATCCAAATACAATCCCAACCTAGGTCTTGCCTAGATACATAATCCTACCAAGTTTCATCAAATTCTGTCAAGTCCTTCAAGACTTATCGCACAGAAACCAAGTGTTGAAGAACCTGAACAACAACAACAAGAAGCAGAAGAAGCGGAAGAAACCGGCACTAAAACAATATGTCCCCCGGCTTCCACCGGGAGACATAAATCATTGGACTGTGACCATTTGAACAAACTTGGTAGATACCCACCAAAGGAGCACCCCCACCAAGTTTGAAGGGAATCTAGCTGATGGTTTCGCAGAAGTCAAATATTGTCAATTAGCATTGCAAACCCTAATGACTTGGCAATCCCCATTGACTTGCATGGTAATCAATAGGCATGTAAAATCAACAAGAAAAATTCCTAAAAAAACCCCAAATCACTGGACCGTAAACATTTGAATAAATTTGGTAGAAACCCACCCAACACACATCCCCACCAAGATTGGAGTGAATCTGGTTAACGGTTTTCAGATGAGGTTGAAAATGTAAACTATCATTGCAATTCCCATTGACTTGCATAGTAAACAATAGGAATGTATGCATTGACCAACAAGTACCCGAATTGAAAAATTTGTTAAAAATCAGGTATCCACAGCAATGCCATCTGGTGAACAACCTTGTGTGACCCTTCCACAAGGTCCCAGAAGTGTCCCTATTCAATTTCATAGTAATTGGCAACGCGATTTCGGAGAAAATTTTTTGAAGATTTTAAGAAACAGTTTTGGAGAAAAAGTCGAAAATAGCAAAAACGCACAAAAATTCACAAAAAAAATAGAAAAAAATTGCAGCGCCACCTGTTGAACAAATTAAGGTCTAGGGGTCCCCAGAAGTGTCCCTATACAATTTCAAAGTCAGTGGCTAAGCGGTTTCAGAGAAGATTTTTTAAGATTTGCCCAAAAAATGAACAAAAAAATTCATAAAAAATCTTAAAATCACTGGACCACGACCATTTGAACAAACTTGGTAGAGACCCACCCAAGCCATATCCCCACCAAGTTTAAAATGGATCTGGTTGACGGTTTTGGAGAAGAAGTGGAAAATGTGAATTGTTGACGCCGGATGGACGCCGATGGACGGAGGACCATAAGAAAAGCTCAGCTGACTGACAAGTCAGCTAAGCTAAAAACACGCCCGTAATTTCCGACCTGTATCCACTATTGGGACAACATTCTCCACTGAGCTCAAACTTTGACTCAGTGGAGGTTCTTGCTCCTGTGCCAGTGCTGCCACTTAATTCATATCTTGGGCGCAACTTCTGTGTCTGATACAATATACCTATTCTGGGGCCCACTGCTGCCAACAACTTGCAATTTCAAGGTATTGTATTTATAATTTTAGGTAATGTTCACACTGGAAAGTCCCATTACAAATTTTACATTACATTAATTCAACAAACTGACCTTCCGTTGACACTAATCGCACATATATTTTGGATGTAACCTCTTCAAATTATTAAATAAGGACTAACCCAAGTCCTAGCAGCAGGAACAATAACAAATCTTATGTTTGCTTGACGTAATGACATGATATACTTTGTACAATATCACTTGAATGATGACAATGTAGCAGAACTTTTCACTTCACATGGTAGCTGATTCCACATGGCTGCACCATCATAACTCAGAGCCCTTTTCACATATTGTTTTGGGTTGAGGAAGGTAAAAATTGTGAAAAAAAGCCAACTGCAAGTTCACATTATGGACATCCTGTACATGACAAAACATTTCTTTCATATATTCAGGTGCAATACCATTTAAAGCTTTATATACAAGGACTAATTTCTTAAACTTCATTCGCTCATCTACTGTCATCCAGTGAAGTTTTCTTACCATGCATCTGTAACTTTGAAACTCAAATGAGTTAATGACTAGATACACAGCCTGTGTGTGAAGGCGTTGAACTTTTTGAAGTAATGACTTGTTGCAATTTCCCCATATGGTGCAGCAATAATTAATATGTTTCAATATGTAGGCATTCACAAATATTTTCCTGACATAAAAAGGTAAATGATAGCGTGTTTTCCTTAGCTAATTTTTGCATACATTAGAAACTTGGTTATCCCATGATAAGAACTTGTCGACACAGAACCCAAGAATCTTTTGGTCAATAACACTTTCTAATAAGGAACTGCCAAGAAAAATTTGTTAGTTCTCATTACCTAAGGCTGCAGCTATCTTTTTCGAAGTTGACAACATTGTCTTAGTTTTCTTTTCATTTGCCAGCAGTCTATTGTTATTACACCATAGTTCAGCCTCTCTAGTCTTCTCATTCAATACATTTTCAATTTCTTTTATACAAGCTCCAGTTGCATGCAGAGTGGTTTCATCAGCAACATTTTTACTTCAGTTTCACCCACAGACAGTGGTAAATCAATGATAAATAAGATGAAGAAAAGTAGGCCCAGTATCGATCCCTGAGGGACTGCACATGTTATTTTTCGTAACTCTGACATGACTGTTTATGCAAACTGTCTGATACCTAGTATCTGAGTATGACTCAAACCATTCAAATGCATTCTTAGAACAACCATACAACTTTAATTTTGCTAGAGAAGTTTGTGATCCACAAGATCAAATGCTTTTTTAAAGTCAAGCATGACCGTACCCACCCCTCAGACCCTCATCTGGAGCCTTGTACTATAAGTCGAATAGTTTATTTAGACTTGTTTCACAAGAGTGACACTTTCTGAGTCCAGACTGACAGGAACATAAAAGATCATACTCACTGAGAAAAACATAAAAACAGGAATGGACATGCCTCTCAAGTATTTTAGATAGAGAGGTGAGGATATAGATATAGGTCTATAGTTGTTCACATCTTAAATGTCTCCATCTTTATAAATAGGTGTGATCTTAGCTATTTCCATGAGCTTGGGAATACATTTGTTTCTAAGCTTAAATTCATATTTTTAGTAGACTTTGGAGACACATGGTTAAGCTATCTGCAGTAATTTGACATCAAGATTATCAGTGCCTTTTGCCTTCTTGTAGTTCATTGTTTCAATGGCAGTAATGACATTAGATTCAGACATTTCAGGAATGTCAAAACTCACACCTCGAGGAATTTTACTATATACAAACTTCCTGATATTCTTGAAACTTTCAAAAGACTTGTCATCGTCAGTAGTTGTGACTTTTGGTAGTAGTCTATCAATCTTTCAGCAACTGATGTAAAGTGCTCATTAAAGTGGCCTACAATATGTTTTTCATCAGTCAATAACTTTTTGTCTATTCTCAAAGTAGATGGTGTAATTTGCTTTTTCTTCCCTATTAAACTGTGTAAGGATTTCCATAACTTACTGGGGTTTCTAACACTATCTTTTACGACATTGGTTTAGTCCTGTGTTTCAGCATGGTGAATTTTCTTAACAAGAAGATTCCTCCAGACTTTATACACATTTGTGTTACCCTTAGCCTTATACATATCCCGTGTCTTCATAGCCTGGATTACGTTTTCATTTATTCACTCAGGTTGCTTCATGTGTTTCACTCTGTGTTTTTAGGGGTGCATGAGAGTTCAGTACCTTGTTATAGTTTTCCATGAACAGGGTCAAAGCTTCATTCACATCATTTGAGTTGTATACTTTTTGCCAGTCAGCGGTTTGTAAATCTTGTAGAAAATGCTCTACTTTGAACTGTTCCATGCAGCGATAACTTATGGCAGGAAGCCCTGGATCATTACTCGTACCATTACAGTCACACTTTAAAACAAGCCACACCAGGAAGTGATCACTGATACCCAGTTTGGGTACTGCTACCTGTTTAACAAATATTGCATTTGATATGATAATAAGAGTCTCTGATGCTTTGGTTACTCTGGAAGGCACCTTTACAATTTGAGACAACTGAAATTAAGAAACAGAATCAACCCAAGTATTCTTATCAGAAAGTTTGAACCAGTCAATACAGTAGTCCCTGTTTTGAACGACCCCTCCTATGAGCGACCACCTGGTTTGAATGACCACATATGGTCACCAAAGTTGTTTTGCTTTAATAATTTACCTCTTATGAATGACCACCTGTTAAATGTGACCAGCGACCATGCAAAATGAACAGATTTTGCAACCACAAAACACAAATTTGAGCCATATTCAGCCATTATGCCTCAAGTCAGCCAAGAAAACATATGCACGCAACTTGCCCAGTTATAAAATTGTCATGATTCTTGTCGAACTTAGTACAAACAATAAAGGACTTCTTTCAACAGTAAATTTCCTAAAACAGTTTTTTAATTCGATCAATCTGCATGTATTCTTCATTTCAAATTCTCACATAGGATCTTTCCATTTATTTACATTTTTACAATGGCAGTGAATGTGGCATACTCCGCATGTATAGGGCCTCTCCATAGCAGATCTGAGAGGATTTCAACCACTATATTTCTTTCTCTGTGTGACGGGATATTATCGATTGTTTTCTGAACTAAACTCCATAATGATCGGCAGAAATTTACTTGTGATGGGAACTTGATCGCTCGCACTCATGATCGTTCACATCATCCATCTTGAAATGATTCAAATCCAAATGCACGACGAAGGTTGCCGAAGAAGAAGAAGCAAAAACAACATGTCCCCCTGTTGCATGGGGAGACATAACTAGGAGCAGTAGCTGAAAGGCATACTGGATATCCCCCACAACATGTGAGTACATTGTGCCTCAAAGAGCCTCCCTGGTTAAATAAAGGATATTTTGACTTTGACTTTGACAATGTTTTTCATAACCTTCAGCTGCGAAGAAAACTGTTGCTTTTAACAAACATGTCATTTGTATTTTACTTTGAAAAAGGAAGGAAAATAATGTACCCTCATGTCCCCTCCCAATGTTAAAACAAAGTGGATATTTATAAATATAATGTACCCTCATGTCCCCTCCCAATGTTTGAACAAAGTGGATATTTATAAATGAGTCCAGAGCAACAAAGTATCTGTATTTATTAGCTTGTGTGTTTCAATCTTACCTCAGTGCTTTTAAACTAGGAAGGGTACAGTAAGGGATAGGAGGAAATGGTCGCCATAGTGGGTGGGAATGCCATCAAGCAGATCATATCATAATTACCAATATAAATCAAGGTCATTGTTGAGTACTAACTCATTGTCATTTCATGATACACCTTTATAAAGAAGCCTGCTGTCTGTGACCTTGCCCTATATAGCTGAATGTCATTGTTGCTAAATGGCACACAACCTTTAGTGATAGACAATAACCATAACCCCCTCCATGAAGGAGTTAGAGATCATTATGTCTACAGGTCTACCGACAGATGCCTGCTGTGACCTTGACCTACATAGCTCAAAATCATGTTGCTCCATGACACACCCTTCTGTAAAAGAGAATGAGCCATACAAAGTTTGAAGAAGATCCATGCATTAATGAAGGAGTTACAGTCAGGACAAGATTATGTCTACAGGTGCCTGCTGTGACCTTGAACTGTAGAGATCATTTTGTCTACAGTTCTACGGACAGATGCCTGCTGTGACCTTGACCTACATAGCTCAACATCACTGTTGCTTCACGAGACACCCTTCAGTAAAAGAGAATGACCATACAAAGTTTCAAGAAGATCCCTGCATGAATGCAGGAGTTACAGTCAGGACAAGAAAATGTCTACAGGTACCTGCTGTGACCTTGACCAATATAACTGAAGGGCATTCCTGTTTCATGACACAACCTTAAGTGACAGAGAATAAGCATACAAAGTGTGAACACTGGAGCACTATTGAAGGAAATAGTCTGGACAAGATTACATCTACAGATGGACAGACGGACGGATGGACAGATGGAAAGACAGACAAAAATGGTGAAACCAGTATACCCCCTTCACTTCATTGCAGGGGGGGAGGGGGTATAAAGAGGTCAAGTCACAAATATGATATAGAATATTGGACTTGATAGTGTTCAAATGGTACATGGGCTTACAGATATAGTTTTTTAAAGTTTCTCTTTGTATTAAATGGCATTATTAGCATGGGATATGATGTATTTGACATTTCTAATTTGTTTTTTCTTTGAGATATGGTATTTCACATCCTCCAACACATTTTGGCTCCTAATTTCCATCAAAGTAAAGGTGGTGCCACTAGTATCATGTGCAACTGAAAATTTGACCTCCTCCACAACCCCACCAGATTTATAGACCCATATCTTTTACATGGATTGCGAAGCAGGCCAAGCCTATATTAATCACTCTCCATGGCACAGATCGTGGCATATACTTCCTACCTGCATGTTTGGTGGAGGACTCTGAGAAAACCACCGTGCACAGTCAGAGTGGTAGGAACTCTTTCCGCATGCTTCCCCAGCCGTGAATCGAACCCGGGCCGCAGAGGTGAAAGGCGATCATGTTGCAGCTCTGCCAACCGTGCACCCGATTTCTTGATGATTTATCAAGCATTAAGGATGCTAGAGTGGTCACAAGATTTTCACATTTTTACACAAATTTAATATAATGTTCCAGTGGCGCCTCCAACAGCGAACCCGACCTAGACTTTTTATACACTTTATAAGTCCTAAAAGTTATATGGGGCTACCTCAACAACTGTGGACTAGATGCAGATAGATGGAACGACCAATGGACAGACATCAGTGATCACATGAGCTTGCGATCTGTGGTCAGCAGAGCTAAAAACTTCTCATTTCAGCAGATCCACTGAACCCTCATACACTTGCAAGCTTATAAGCTTCAGGTAAAGACTTGAATGTCTTTATAGACATGCTTTGCTGAATGTGAACTGGTGAAATGTTGCATTTATAGGGTCTAAAATAAACAATCAAGCTCCTTTTGTGCATTTGACATCTAGTTGTTAGTTTAAAGAGTGTCACTGATGCAATCCCTTGTGTAGACCTTTGGCTAACATTGCACTTAACTATTTGCAGATGTGCTGCCGTGCTATGCCTTAAGAGATCCTCATAGACCAAGGTACACATTGGGAAATCTAAACAATCATTTAGAGGTAGCCATTTCAGTCAGCTTTGTGAACACTGTGGCAATGTAGCCAGAGCTGTTAATGCATGGGCAGTCTACTTACAATGAACAAGCTGCCATTGACATTGCTTATATAAATTATACACCCACAAGTTTCAGAGGAGTAAATATTTCTGAGAGTGCTTCAAGAACTGAAGAATAATTAAATACAGTACAACTGCAAATAAAGATTACCTCCCAAGAGACCATTTTATATTAAAGACCACAGAGTTATAGTCCCTTTTTTGTTTCCCCTAATTATATATCCCCCATTAAAGCCATCCCATAAAGACCATTTTTGTTTCAGTCCCTCATGTGGTCTTAATGGAGAGATTTCTACTCAGTTTGCACATTGACCTGTAGAAATTGGGTCAAATAAGGACATGATCTTGACCTCTTACAGGCTTCTGAAACACAGTAAGATGCTTGGCTCAAGTCAAATTAAGACGGCCCACTGCTTCCTTTCAGAGTTAAATCTGTGGTGAGTGATGGACAAACATATATAGCCAGAGAGACTGGTGGCAGAGGAATGGCAATACCCCTTTGGCCTAACTTAGGCCAAGCAGCAAAAAACAACTGTCAGCAATTTTTGTTAATCAGTTTACAAAGGTAGCTGATTACCAAACAAAA
>OZ026622.1:91488861-91533444 GCA_964020975.1 Hermodice carunculata
TATTAGCAACTGTGGTACTGTACAGCCACACAGTTAAAGATGGCTACCTACTCTTCTTTCTCGAGAGAGAAAAAAAAAATTAAGAAAGCCAAAAAGAGGTCTGAAATGCTCAATGAACTTTGCTTATAATTAATTAATGAAGGATAGGTAGGTAGCCACATAATATGTTATGGCATGTAAAAAGTAACCAAGGCTGTCTGACCATACCACTCATGACCGCAAGCTTGGGTATTCTGAGAAACAGTCTGAAGGTCTGTGGGTGCTAAACAAACATTGCTAATTAAGAAAGCTTGCAAATTAGCCCAACAAGGTATAGCAAGAGGCCCATGGGCCTGGTGCTCTGTTGACATATATGGGGATATATAACAGAATGATGGGCAAATAAGAAGGAGACAAGGAGAGATGTTTTTAAATATATTTCATGTTCGGAACGAGCGGGACTCGAACCTGCAACCTTTGGCACCAGTCGCCTAGCTGAAATGGGAAACGCACATATCCACTCGACCAAATCCCCATCCCTAAAAAGAATGGTTCAATGGAGGTAGTTATGTGCGAGTGCCATATCAACACGGTAATGCAGTATATTTACTGAGTCGGCATTTATTTCCAGAATCGGGGACTTAAATCCACCAGCATTAAGGAAATGCCGAAAATATATATTTCATGTTCGGAATGAGCGGGACTCGAACCTGCAACCTTTGGCACCAGTCGCCTAGCTGAAATGGGAAACGCACATATCCACTCGACCAAATCCCCATCCCTAAAAAGAATGGTTCAATGGAGGTAGTTATGTGCGAGTGCCATATCAACACGGTAATGCAGTATATTTACTGAGTCGGCATTTATTTCCAGAATCGGGGACTTAAATCCACCAGCATTAAGGAAATGCCGAAAATATATATTTCATGTTCGGAACGAGCGGGACTCGAACCTGCAACCTTTGGCACCAGTCGCCTAGCTGAAATGGGAAACGCACATATCCACTCGACCAAATCCCCATCCCTAAAAAGAATGGTTCAATGGAGGTAGTTATGTGCGAGTGCCATATCAACACGGTAATGCAGTATATTTACTGAGTCGGCATTTATTTCCAGAATCATTATTTAAATATGATTTATTAAGCAAATTCATATGGAAAGCTCAATCCCACTAAATTCCATGCAGAAAAAAATAGATGCAATAGTGGTGTTCTCACCACTGAGGGGACCGTCGTATATGAACATGGTACAGTTTAGGGCAGCAACTATTGCTGCATGCTAGAAGTTTGTTCCTCTAATAAGGTCACATTTCCAGTGCATTTGGGGTGGCCTCAGTAAAAGGAGAATCAATTATGTAATCAAGTGAAATTTTGATCTGGAGGCTCAATTCTCTCTGCTATTGATGTCCAAGCTGCACCCAGCCATTGCAAAATCACCTTTTCAACTTTAAAGGAATGGTAACCTCACAAAATAGGTCAAGGTCACTGATATTATATAACATTCTAGCATTGGACATGGTCTATATATCCTATAAATTTTGCAAGTCTAATCCAATTACTTTCCCAGATATGGAATTTTATATGTTAAAACACATTTTGGCTCACAAGTTCCGTCAAATTATAGGTGGTGCCACTAGTATCATTAGCAATTTAGACTTTGACCTCACCCAGAATCTTGCCAATTCCTTGACGATCTGCCAAAAATTAAAGATGCTAGAGTGTTAACTAGATTTTCATATTTTGACATCTATATTGCATAACATTGTGGCGGGCACCACCAATATCAAAAGGGACCCAGATTTCATACACCCTATAAGTTCTGAATATATATATTGGGCTAACTTGAAAACTATGGACGGTATCAAGCTAACAAGCAAACGTTTACAGACGGACAGACAGACATGAGGGGTCGTATAAGCTCTGTAACATATTGGATCAGCAGGGCTAAAAAGGCACAATACTACCTCTCTGGCTCCCCAGGTATTCTGAGAGACAGTCAACGGTCTGTGGGTGCTAACAGAACTTTGCTAATTAAGAAAGTTGGGTAATTCGCCAAGCAAGGTATAAAAAGGCACCCTACTATGTTAAGCCTCCCTATCCTTTTGCTTGTTAGCAAAATCGATTGCCAAACAAACACCATCTTCAGGGCATCCACATGGACATTTATTTATGTAAACAAACACATTGTATGCTAATTTCCTATCAATCAAACTGCATTGCTTTTGCTGCAGAAACAATTTTGTAGCATATATGTGATTATTTCATTCATACGGGCTATCAAAATAAACATCTCATCAATTGTTTTCAGCACATTTGCCAATAAAAATCTGCAAAACAGCAGTAAAATTTGTAGCATATATGTGATTATTTCATTCATACGGGCTATCAAAATAAACATCTCATCAATTGTTTTCAGCACATTTGCCAATAAAAATCTGCAAAACAGCAGTAAAATGATGTATTTTGCAGCCTCAAACTGCGTATGATTCTCTTGTCAGTTTCAGTAATGTTTGGAATCAATGGAACCATCAAAACTCTGTCAATAGCATCATGCTGCTTTCCTTTTGACTTAATTTTTTATTCCTGCCCACCAAACATTGTCATCTTGCACAAATTCACTATCTCCCAGGTAAAAAATCTAAGAATTGAAGGCAACAAGCTTCTTGCCCTGCTTCAGGGCGCTGATTAGCTCACAGGTCATGCAAATAAGTTTGCGAAGTTTCGGCATGTTGCCAAGCATGCGCAGTGCACGCTAGCTGTTGACAAACAAGCATGGAGTCAATCATTCAAACCAGCAGTACTTTTATGTTTTCATATCACATAAGTACCGAAATTTAGTGACATATTGATCGTAGATGTTTTGAAAACATTCAGAATGTTCCTGGTTAACCACTGAAAGAAATACCGAGTGGAAACTGCATGCCATCGATATTAAAATGGAACACTCGTGCACCAGTATGCATTGTCAATCAATCTCTGCGATGGTCCGTACTGAATAAAATCTGTGTGTGTTGGTTTTTTTCTGGCAGAGATACCACAAAATTTATATAATTCTCGTGCTTTTCCTCAATAGTTATAGTGAAAACCATTTAATGTTGTACATCTGCTGGAGAACGCATCATGTTGCTATATCTCTGTAATTATGCACACAGAAAGTTGATCTTTGGCATGTATTACATTGGGCAGTTAAACTCGCCCACAGCATAGGAGAAGCAAGTATCTTTGGGCGGGTTTTCTTGCCTGCAGCAGAGGCAGGATTAAGTAAGATGGACCTGGATCATGTAAGACTCATTCCAGCATGGATGGATATAATACCCAATGCCATCTGACTAGTTGGAACAAAACAGGTCCAGGCACTATTTCAAATGTAATTGTATCCTAATCCCCATCACCACATAGCAGTCAGAGAAACTTGGGTGAGAAAACTGGCAGAAGATCGATTATGTGTGCAAGCTTTCTTTTGTGGGTAAAACACTTTCACCTCAATACAACCAATTTTACATTAGACCATGTCTATCAGGCTTTGACAATTTTGCATTAACAAGTGTGACATTATAGCCATTATTCATTTTACAAAATATTCACAAAATGAATAGAGTACAGTGAAATCCGTCTTCAAAGACCATCCTCAGGGTTCACCAGATTGTGGCCTCTCTAGACAGGTTGTCTTTTATAGGAAATATAAAAAAGTGCTAGGCAAAATACAGTGAAAGCTCATTATAATAACACCATCTCTTCCCTCCAAAATATGTAAGATATCAGATAAATGGGTCAAACAATGAAGGAATTTGACTTAAAGTTCAACTTTAGGTGAACATGTTGCATACCTGAGTGTCATTATAGAGGTGAGACTGTATCCTGATAAGGTGGTCTTTCAAGACAGGTAGTCTCTCGCTGGGGTGGTCTCTGAAGATATGGATCACTGTACATATACATCATATGACACAACAAAGAAAATTATTGTCTTGTCCATTGACCTTTAAGACCAAAATATTAGTCAACAGCTTTCCACAGGATACTGTAGGCACAATACCCAATGATTACTGAAAAAGCCTGTAGCCACGGTCCCCCGAGGGTTCAGACAGACACAGCCAGCCAGTCAGTTGGTGCGACTGTAACCCCTCATAGCTGTCCACATAACTTCCTAGATAGCTGTCTGTGTCTGTACTGCCAGGATCACTACTAAACTCTTCTGATCACCCATAAGGCAGTCACGCAAGTAGCCATGAACTGAGCACACATCACCACCACCAAACAAACAGCACGCAGTTTGACAGCCTTCATATACATGTACTTGATAACAGATAATGATGGCTCTACCATTATGGCCATATTGTAGCTGGTCACCAGACAGGAGCCTCAAATAACGTCATTAGGCTGTGTGCTGTATCATCAACATAAAACAGCTTTATGACACCATAAAACAATGTCACCCCATACTGCAGGTCAACCCTGATTAGGTTAAGTCACTAACTACAAAATATTGCTGCACTTTCCGGGCCAGTCTGACTGGCCAGTGGAGACAGTTGTACACCTACCAGGCCCACTGGCTATAATGTCAAAGTTCACTACATCATCACACCCGGTTTCCTGCCTTATACCATTAACACAATTATCCTCATTATAAGCAAAGTGGATCAGAATAACATTTTTGGTAAATCTTTGGGGTACCACTCAGCAAAATGGAGCAGTGGATCCATGGAAGATGCCTCAATCCCATTTCCCTTTGCTAAGCCCTGGAGGTGCTGATGGAGATGTGTAATAAGCTAAACTGCATATTCCAGCACATAAAAAACTAACAAAATGGAGTGATGGAGTTTAACTCCATGTGACCCAGACAACCCACACCTACTTTGCAGACAGCTTTACTGGCAGAGCTATATTGGCACCGATTTGCAAGGGGCAATAATAGTTTCTACACAGAGCAAGTTCCGAATATCCATGATTTATCTGAGAACTTTTACATGCTAGCTTTCCCATCTCTCGGGATCCAAAGGAAATTGTATTTGAGTGAGGCTAGGAGCATGAGGTTGTAGCCTACCTGCCAGAAGAAAAAGCTGACTGCCTGTTCATCTGTGTTGATAGCAAGTTCGCGCTGTACTGTGAAGAGCCACTTTCTGAGGACGATGCAGGTGGCAGTGGCAGTGCTGTAGTTCTGTATGTACAGGTTGTGAGGGAACTCGTGGGGCTGCAGCTTCCGCTCTGCAAGCAAAACACTCACATCATGCTGGCAAAATAGAGCTGTCATACACAGCACACAACAATATTCCACGCATGATGTATCAAAGCATAATGTACTATTGATACGCCATACCATTGTGTCCAGCTCATGCCGTGTCACATCACAACACTGTGCTGATACATGTACCAAGTCAGCCATATCACATAACAATGTCAAACTGACACTGTGGCACCCCATAACATTCAACTGATACTATATGTCACATCCAAATTACATCACAACACCTACAATGTCCCGTTGCACCGTCTGCCACAACGTTCTATTGATATCGTCCATCACCGACATCACATGACAACAATGCTATATTGTTACAGCATACCATTCTACTGATACCATATGCATGTCATACTGAGTCACAACATTCATCTGATACCATATCACATGCCAGCAATCATCTGGTACTGTGTCACACCAAAATATTCTGATGATACCATGTCATATCCATGCCACATTATAATGTTCTATTCAAACAACGTTACAGCACAATATATTCCCAATACCATGTCACATGACACTGCAACATTCCAACTGGTTACACTCTATTGTTTATCATATTGCCTGCACTACAAGCCAGTCTCCCAATCATATTGACAAGCAGCGGTAATATGTCCACATTTACAAGTGAACTGACTATCTGGGAGACAAAATGTTGCACCTCAGATGATGCTGAGTTCTGAAGGTATTAACCATTTCCCACTCAAAAGGAAAATGCGTCCACAGCTTTCCTTGGTAAAAATTGGGCCTCATTGGATGGTATCTAGACCAGCACATGCTGCTGGCCTCGGCAAAGATATTGTCCTGACTCCTACTAAAAAATTCTCATCCCAAAGCGTTTTTGGAAAATTATGTAAAAACATTACATGAGCAATAATTTTAGTACACTTTACGTGATTTCAGTGCCAAACAAATAAGTACATAATTATCTGGTGTAGAAGCGAGACCCAACATTTATCAGCCTAGGATTGTACACATTTAAGACCTTTACTTACCAAAGTTATACTCCTCCAGCTCAAACAGGGCAAAGTACTTGCATGCCTGTGTACTCAAACCCAGCTTTTTCACCACAGCCTGTAATGAAATTAAATCTCTCTGTAATCTTCACTTCGTGTGAAAACATCAGTTGGTGTTTGTTCAACAATTTCATTCCATGGTGGAGCAACTTTGGATCTTTAACTCATTCCATACTATGGTCTCAGGCTTTGGTCAGTGGTTCTGGCACTGCCTGGCCAGTCATGCTGCACCTCCCCTTGTGGCAGCTGCAGCATGACTTGTCAGGCAGTGCCAGAACCACTGACTTAAGACCATAGGCATGCTAGTACTTGAACAAAAGCTCTTTTCATGAAGAATTTAAATATGCAATTGTTGTTTTAAATCTAGGTAAATATACAGAAAAATCAGGGACTGGTATGGAATGGTTTCAGATTCACTTTGTACTCCTGGTGCACACACTGTAAATACAATGATTTTCATGTGTATAAATTGTCATGTGTTTTGCATTTGAGGCATTTCAACAGAAGTTTTCATTTCATTACGGTTATTTTGGATAATCAAGTCTGTGTGTGATCACAGACTTCTTACTTTTCCCAAAATACATGAATTTTTTTTTTTTATTTACTTATTTCTGTGAATTTTGTGGTCAGTTTTTCCTCAGACATGATTGTTCTAAAAAATACCAAACTTGGTGTAGGTGATAGACCTTGTGAGGTTGTGCATATTGTTTGGAACAATCATGGGGTCCAAAATTATGCAAATTAGGGGCAATTAAAATTTTGAAAGCTCCATATCTTCCAACGTATTACAGATAGACATAAAATTTAAAGTAGTACATACAGGTTTGTGACATCTGCCAATCTACAGGGCAGTGAACAAAACTGTAGTATTTTAAATTATGCTAATTAGGTGCATATGAAACATTAAAAGTTAAATATCTCCAAAACTGTTATACATAAAGGTGCAATCCAATTTCCAATCTATTGATTTTGTGACATAGCAGCATCCAATGAATCATGAACCAAACTCGTAGCATTTTGATTTATGCAAATTAGGTGAATACACAAAATTGAATTCCTGAACAACTTCAGAACTTTTATATATAGGCTTCATTCCAACATCAATTTATGGGTATGTGACATAGCCCTATCCAATGAAACATGAACCAAAGTTGTAGCATCCTAATATCTGCAAATAAGGCAAAAACGCAAAATTTACATCTGGAATAACTTCCAAACTATAACAGATAGAGGTACCCTTCCCATTTCAATTGGTATGTTTGAGACATAGCTGCACCCAACAAAACATGAACCAATGTTGTAGCACTTTAATCTATACAAATACACACAATTTAAATTTGGAATAACTTAAAACTATGAGAGATAGAGGTACCATTACAACTTCAATTGATAGGTTTGTGGCATAGCCCCATCCATAGAAACATGAACCAAAGTTATAGCATTTAATTCATGCAAATTCGGTGATCACACAAAACTTAAAAATATTGAATATTTTCAAACCTATTATAGACTGAGGTGTTATTCAAACTTCAATTAATATTGTGGGATAGTTGCATCCAATGAACCATGAATCAATGTTGTCGCAGTTTGATTTAGGCAACTATAAAAAAAATAATATTTAAATAGCTTCAAAACTATAATAGATTGAGGTACCTTTCCAACTTTAATTTATAGGTTTTGACATAGCCGCATGAAAAATTTATTGCTGCAGGAGTTAAAAAAATACTGAATAGACAATCGATAAAGTTTTCTACGCACAAACTGATTCGCTGACAAGCAAATCAAAATTTTTTAGTTTCATCTTTATCTCATGAATAAAATTCAAGGTTTGGTGCCAACAACAAAATATAAGTAAGAAACAAGAGGATCATGATGATCCTGTGCTCTGCTTTTAATGGTATTGCAACACATGCATTGTTGTCTGTATACCTATCAACATGAACTGTGGTACCAAAGTTTGATGTATCATAACAGAAGTCAAAAATAGACTTAACACACAAAAATTCATAGAACAAGAGGACTACGATAGTTCTGTGCTCAGCTGACACGTACATATACCCTTGCAAATTTAAAGATTTGCCCCCAAAGAGAACAAAGAAATTCATAAAAAAAAATCCAAAATCAATGGAGTGAGTCCATTTGGACAAATTGCTAGAGACTCACCCAAGGTACATTGCCACTCGGTCTAAAGTCAATCTGAATGAAGGTTTTGGAGAAAAAGTAAAAAATGTGAATAAGCATTAGAATGCCCTTTGACCTAAATAGTAATCAATAGGAAAGGTGTATTTAACGACAAGTACCAGAGTTGAAAAAAATTGTGAAAAATCAGGAATCCACAGCATTGCCTCCTAGTGAACAAGTCCTTTTAACCATTCCACAAGGAACATATACACCAAGTTTAAGCTTAATCTGAGTTACGGTTCTGGAGAAGTCGAAAATAGCCATAACATACCAAAAATCATGAAAAATTTAGGAAACAAGAGGGCTGTGAGAACAGCCGGTGCCTCAGCTGATCTTGACAGTCATCACACTTGCAGCTCTATGAACTTGGGAAAGGATCAAGGACACCATGTTCTGAGTAAGTCTGACCTTTATAGAAGAACACCTACATGTGCAACATCAAAGTTCAAGGAGCTCTCAAGTTATAATGAAGAGTAAAATTCATGTATGTTGCACTGTGACCCCACAAACGACGTCAAGGTCATTCATGTACTGTCTCAGCATGACCTTCATACACAATAATTAACATGTGTAGCGAACTCAAAACAGATCTCAAGTTATCAAGTAAACAGTAAATATCGTGTCAGTTGTCCTGTGAATTAGCCTTAGAATGCCCATTGACTTACATGGTAATCAATAGGAAAGCTGAATTGAACGATAAGTACCCGAAATTGAAAATCCTTAAAAATCAGGAATCCAAAGCAGTGCCACCTAGTAAACAACTGTTTGACCCTTCCACAACAATATATCCATCACATTTCAGCTTAATCTGAGGGATGGTCCTGAGAACAAGTGAAAAATAGCAGAACCATACAAAAAATTCATTAAAAAAATTGCAGCTCCACCTGGTGAACAAATTGGGAACTAGAGGTCCCCGGAAGTGTCTATGTATGATATCAAAGCAATTGGGCGAGTGGTTTCAGAGAAGAATTTTGAAGGTTTGCCCACCCCAAAAACAAAAAAAAATCATAAAAAATCCAAAAATCAATAGAGCGTGACCATTTGAACACACTTGGTAGAGATCCACCTAAGGCACATCCCTACCAAGTTTGAAGTACATCTGGTCAATATTATTAAAGCTATGACCATTACAAGAAATTCCCATGTTAAGTTTTCCTATTAAAACTTTTGTAGAAATTTTTGAAAAAAAATCATAAAAAAATCCAAATTCATTGGAACATGACCATTGGAACAAACCTGGTAGACACCCACCCAAGGTACATTGCCATCAAGTTTGAAGTAAATCTGGATGATGGTTTTCGAGAAGAAGTCGAAAATGTAAATTAGCATTAGAATGCCCATTGACTTACATGGTAATCAATAGGAAAGGTGCATTAACCCCAAAGGAGCCGACTTGAAAAAATCATTAAAAATCAGGAATCCGCAGCATTCCCACACAGGGAAACAACTTTGTTTGGCCCTTCCATTAGGAACATATCCACCAAGTGTAAGCTTAATCTCAGTGACAGTTCTGGAGGAGAAGTCGAAAATATCTATAACACACAAAAATTCAAAAAAAAAAAAAATTATAAAAAAAACTGCAGCGCCACCTGGTGAACAAATTTACAACAGAGAGTCCCTAGATGTCTTCCTGTGTGATATCAAAGCATTTGGGTAAGCAGTTTCGGGGAACAAGATTTTTTTAATTCATTTAAATTCCAAAAGCACTGGAGCATGACCACGTGAACAAAATTGGTAGAAACCCACCCAAGGTACATTGCCACCAAGTTTGAAGTTCATCTGGGCGATGGTTTTGGAGAAGAAGCCAAAAATGTGAATTAGCATCTGAATGCCCATTGACTTCCATAGTAATCAATAGGAAAGCTGCATTGACCGACATGTACCAGAATTGAAAAAATGGTTAAAAATTAGGAATCTGCATCATTCCCACATAGTGAACAACTTTGTTTGACCCTTCTACAAGGAACATATCCACCATGTTTCAGCTTAATCTGAGTGATGGTTCTGGAGAAGAAGTCGAAAATAGCTATAACACACAAAAATTCATAAAAAATTAGGAAAAAATTGCAGTGCCACCTGGTGTACAAATTAAGAACTACATGTCCCAGGGAGTGTTCCTGTGTGATATCAAAGCAATTGGGTGAGTGGTTTCGGAGAAGAAGATTTTTTAAGATTTACCCAAAAAAGAACAAAAATATTCATTAAAAATCCAAAAATCACTGGGCCGTGACCATTTGAACAAACTTGGTAGAGACCCACCCAAGGCACATCTCCACCAAGTTTGAAGTGAATCTGGCTGACAGTTTTTAAGAAGAAGTCGAAAATGTGAATTGTGGACGATGGACGGACGGACGACGGACGGACGGACGACGGATGACGGACGGACGACGGACGACAGACCCTCAAAAAACCTCAGCTGACTGACAAGTCAGCTGAGGCAAAAAGTGCAGCACCACATGGTGAACAAATTCAAAACTATAAGTCCTTAGGAGTGTTCCTGTGTGATATCAAAGCAATTGGGTGAGTGGTTTCAGAGAAATAGATTTTTAAAGATTTGCCTCAAAAAAAAACCTAAAAAATCCGAAAAATAACTGGAGCTTGACCAATTCAACAAACTTGGTAGAGACCCACTCAAGAAACATATCCACCAAGTTTCAAGTGAATCTCGCTGATGGTTTCTGAGAAGAAGTCCAAAATGTGAATTGTGGATGGATGACAGACGACAGACGACCTACCCTCCTAAAAGCTCAGCTGACTTATAAGCTGAGCTACAAATAGTTAACAAGAGGGCTGTGTGAACAGCCCGTGCCTCAGCTGATCTTGACATTCATCACACTTGCAGCTCTATGAACTTGGGAAAGGATCAAGGACACCATGTTCTGAGTAAGTCTGACCTTTATAGAAGAACACTTACATATACAACATCAAATTTCAAGTAGTTCTCAAGTTATAATGAAGAGTAAAATTCATGTATGTTGCACTGTGACCCCACAAACGACGTCAAGGTCATTCATGTACTGTCTCAGCATGACCTTCATACACAATAATTAACATGTGTAGCTAACTCAAAACAGATCTCAAGTTATCAAATAAACAGTAAATATCGTGTCAGTTGTCCTGTGAATTAGCATTAGAATGCCCATTGACTTACATAGTAATCAATAGGAAAGCTCCACTGACTGGTAAGTACCGTAATTGAAAATCCTTAAAAATCAGGAATCCAAAGCAGTGCCACCTACTAAACAACTGTTTGACCCTTCCACAACAACATATCCATCACATTTCAGCTTAATCTGAGGGACAGTTCTGAAAACAAGTTAAAAATAGCAAAACCATACAAAAAATTCATTAAAAAAATTGCAGCGCCACCTGATGAACAAATTGGGAACAAGGTGTCCCTGGGAGTGTCTATGAACGATATCAAAGCAATTGGGTGAGCGGTTTCAGAGGAGAAGAATTTTGAAGGTTTGCCCCAAAAAAGAACAAACAAATTCATAAAAAAATCCAAAAATCAATAGAGCATGACCATTTGTACAAACTTGGTAGAGATCCACCTAAGGCACATCCCCACCAAGTTTGAAGTAAATCTGGTCAATATTATTAAAGTTATGACCATTACAAGAAATTCCCATGTTAAACTTTCCTATTAAAACTTTTGTAGAGATTTTTGAAAAAAAATCATAAAAAAATCCAAATTCATTGGAACATGACCATTGGAACAAACCTGGTAGACACCCACCCAAGGTACATTGCCACCAAGTTTGAAGCAAATCTGGATGATGGTTTTGGAGAAGAAGTCGAAAATGTAAATTAGCATTAGAATGCCCATTGACTTACATGGTAATCAATAGGAAAAGTGCATTCAAAAATATTTTATAAAAATCAATGCAGCGTTACCATTTGAACAACTCGATAGAGATCCACTCCAGGTGTATCCCCACCAAGTCTGAAGTCAATCTGGATGACGGTTTTGGAGAAGAAGTCGAAAATGTAAATTAGCATTAGAATGCCCATTGACTTCCATAGTAATCAATAGGAATGCTGCATTGACCGACAAGTACCAGAATTGAAAAAATCGTGAAAAATCAGGAATCCCCAGCATTCCCACATAGTGAACAACTTTGTTTGACCCTTCTACAAGGAACATATCCACCATGTTTCAGCTTAATCTGAGTGACGGTTCTGGAGAAGAAGTCGAAAATAGCTATAACACACAAAAATTCATAAAGAATTAGGAAAAAATCGCAGCACCACCTGGTGAACAAATTAAGAACTAGGAGTACCAGGGAGTGTTCCTGTGTGATATCAAAGCAATTGGGTAAGCGGTTTCAGAGAAGAAGATTTTTTAAGATTTACCCAAAAAAGAACCAAAAAAATCATTAAAAATCCAAAAATCACTGGACCGTGACCAATTGAACAAACTTGGTAGAGACCCACCCAAGGCACATCTCCACCAAGTTTAAAGTGAATCTGGCTGACGGTTTTTGAGAAGAAGTCGAAAATGTGAATTGTGGACGACGGACGGACGGACGACGGACCCTCAAAAAACCTCAGCTGACTGACAAGTCAGCTGAGGTAAAAATCAGGAATCTACAGCAGTACTACCTAGTGAGCAACTTTGTTCGACCTTCCCCAAGGAACATATCATTGGACCATGACCACCTGAACAAACGTGGTAGAGACCCATCCAAGGTACATTGCCACCAAGTTTGAAGTTAATCTGGTTGACAGTTTTGAGAAGTCGAAAATGTTAATTGTGGAGGGACGACGGATGACCTACCCTCCTAAAAGTTCAGCTGACTTATCAGCAGAGCTGCACGATAAATTAAAAAATACTGTTTAAAGAACGCAGTACCCTTCGGCCGCCTTCAATCTCTTTTGCTGTAAGTGAATAGGAATAGTGCCCACAGTATCAGGTATCGTTACCTACACAAATACTAACTCGAAAACGAGGCTCTGATAGTAATGGGATGTACGATGCTTGATCTCGCGACTTTTCTACCATTTTAATGATGTAAAACTTCGATAACTACCGTAGTCGTCTGCATATATATTCCTGAGTGAGTGTAGAGCGAGCAAGTGGACTTTCCTCAGTAAAAAGTTATACGGCGTGAGTGAAAGTGTGTTCATTGTGCAAGGTGTAGACAGCGAAACGTAAACAAACCAGCCGACAGACGAATTACCCACAATGCCCTGGGACAAATAATCGGAGAGCACGTATTATCGCCCAAAATAGCATGTCGGGTTGGCTCGACAAATATGTACGATCCCCTAGGAAAAGAAAAGGTGTAGAAAAAAGAGGTGAGCCAAGTGAAAAGAGGGTGAATCGGAGTGTTAGGAGTAAGACTAGCGTGCAAGATACGACGGACGAGAGTTGGACTTGCTTTGTATGTGAGAAGGAGCATGCTGATGAACGGGACAAAATACTCGAGTGTGATGGGGTGTGTGGTCATTTTTTCTGTGCTAAGTGCATTGACATGAGCAACGAACAATACAATACCATGCAGCGGCCAGACTGCTTTTGGTACTGTCCGCAATGTGTACAGCAAAGAAAGCATAAGAATACTGATGAAATCATGACAAAACTTCTTCAGCAGATGAGTTTGAAATTCAAAGACCTAGAAGCCAAGCTAGAGATAAACTTAAGTTCGTACGTAAAGGAAGTACCAGACAAAGTCACCAAGACGTGGGCAGAGGTCATCAAAAACAAGACAACAGAAGTCCCTAAATTTGAGAACGAGAAAGTGAAATCAATTATTAAAGAAACAATGATACAGCACAGGTTAGATGAAAAGTCTAGAGAAACAAGAGAGGAAAATATAATTATTCACCGAGTTGCAGAACCAAATAGCAGTGATCCAAGTGTTCGAAAAAAGCAGGATTCAGACTTTTTTCATGAACTGTGCAATGAGGTACTGGAGGTCAAAGATGTTCAGACCAAGAATGTTATAAGACTAGGAAAAAGAAGTGAGAAGGGTGGTACTAAGATAAGGCCGCTCAAGATTTCTTTACAAAACAAAGAAGACAAACGAAAGATCATGTCCAGGCAACCCAAACTAAGAAACGCAATACCTAAATTTCGAAACATCAGTATAGTTGATGACCTATCTCCAGAAGATAGAGACCGTATTAAAGCAAAAGTTCTAGAAGCAAAGCAAAGGTCAGAGAAGGAATCAGAGGGGGGGGGGGGGGAGCGTTGGATCTTCAGAGTCCTGGGCCCACCTTGGAACCTCAGAATTGTCAAGACGGCAGCTTAAACTCCGGGCTAAATTTTAGTAATGATTGTGACTACCATAACCTAGAAGATAGAAATATCACAAAAGAAACTACCAGTTCAGTTGATAATGATGTTGTTACACATACACCACTTGTTAGTGATTTTGTTGAAATTCACAAGTTAAAAGTAATGGTCATTAATGCAAGAAGTGTAATTAATAAAATACCTGAACTAGTATGCTGTGTACAGGAACTAACCCCGGATATAATCTGTGTAACTGAAAGTTGGGCCTATGCTGACATTAGTGATGCTGAAATAAGACTAGATGGCTTTACTTCATTAAGGCATGATAGAACTAATACACATGGTGGGGGCCGTTTGATTTAGATGAAAGAAAACATAAATGGAATACTTGTCGTGGAACTTACAATGACTCCTAAAACAGAAACTTTATGGTGCAAAATTAAACCAGAAAATGGTAGCGTACTATTAGGCACATGTTACCACAGTCCGTCGGCTGGTATGGAAAGCGAGTTGGCATTGCATGAGCTACTACGAATAGCCAGTAGTGAAAACAGAAGCACAGTTATAATAGGAGATTTCAACCACCCCACAATAAATTGGCAGTCACTTCATGCCGGGTCAGAGGGTCAAGCACTTCTCGAATTAACACAGGATTTATTTCTTACACAACATGTAAATCAACCTACTCGTGGAGACAATATACTTGATCTGGTACTGACGTCAGAGCCAAATACGGTGAAAAATGTTATGGTGGGACAACCATTTAGCGATCACAATATTATAACCTTTGACATGATTTGTTCAGTTGACATTAAAAAAAGGCGAGATGAATACTATGATTACAAAAAAGGAAATTTTAACAGTATGCGACTGTATTTGGAGCAGTACGACTGGAGGGGAGCCTTTCACAATTTAGGTGCGAATGAGAAGTTTGAAGTCTTTAAAGATGTCATGAATGACTGTGTTAGAAGATTCATTCCCTAGAGATCCAGAAACACAAGAAAAAATATTAAATCACCTTGGATGACCAAGAAAGTTTACAAAGCCACGATGAAAAAGTACCATGCATGGAAGATATACACAGAGACTGATGACTATTACTTCTATAACCAATATAAAAACCACCTGAACAAGGTAACTAAGGAAATACGCAAAGCCAAACAAAATTATGAAAAAAAATTGGTAGATAATATAATTAAGGATCCCAAATCCTTCTATGCTTATGTGAGGTCAAAAACCAAAGCCAAGGACAGAGTGGGACCATTGACCGATGACAGTGGCAATGTGGTAACAGAGGACTGTAGGACAGCAGAAATGCTTAATGACTACTTTTCATCAGTTTACACTCAAGAACCAATAGACAATCTGCCTGAGCCTGTCAAGTTATTTTTACAAGGAGATGATCAGAGACTTAAGGACATAAAATTCTCACCAGATTTAGTAATTAAAAAGCTCAGTCCGCTGAAAGCTAACAAAGCTCCAGGTGCTGATAATATTCATCCAACAGTATTGAAGGAAGTCGCCAATGAAATAGCAGCCCCATTAAGTAATATTTTTGAAACAAGTATTAGAACTGGGGAAATTCCTATTGACTGGAAGCAGGCTAATGTCACACCCATCTTCAAGAAGGAAAAGGCAAAAGGAATTTACCCTGCAATTAGAGACCTGTTAGTTTGACATCTCAAGTGTGCAAAATTATGGAATCAATTATTAAAGATGCAATGCTCGATCATTTGAAACAATTCATGCTAATAAGGGACTCCCAGCATGGATTCTGGTCTGGAAGATCTTGTTTGACAAACTTATTAAAATTTTTGGAGGATGTAACAAAATATATAGATACTGGGCACCCTGTGGACATCATTTATCTTGATTTCAGTAAGGCTTTTGATAAAGTTCCACATGCTAGACTAATAAGGAAGCTGGAGT
The DNA here is from genome assembly GCA_964020975.1 of Hermodice carunculata. Classification (NCBI taxonomy): domain Eukaryota; kingdom Metazoa; phylum Annelida; class Polychaeta; order Eunicida; family Amphinomidae; genus Hermodice; species Hermodice carunculata. The sequence goes on from OZ026622.1 coordinate 91,505,442, forward strand.
CTCATGGAGTTGACTTCTCAGTTAAATGCTGGATCAAGGAATGGCTAAACAACAGACAACAAAAGGTAGTGATAAATGGCACCACTTCTGGATGGACACCTGTCATGAGTGGGGTACCACAGGGGTCTGTACTGGGACCGATTCTTTTCATAATATATATCAATGATATAGATATTGGCACAGTTTGCAATGTTTTAAAATTTGCTGATGATACCAAAATCTTCAGGAAGATAGCTGATTATCATGATGCTGAGCTGCTTCAGGATGAATTGCGAAACCTGTATCACTGGAGTTGTGAATGGAAGATGTTATTCAACGTACATAAATGTAAGTGTCTTCACATTGGCTACAATAACCATCAATATGATTATTTTATAGGGGAAGAGTTGGTTCAAAATGTCAGAGAAGAAAAGGACTTAGGAGTAATTATCGATCATTCACTCAGTTGTAGTACACAGTGTGCTCAAGCGGCCAAGACAGCCAATAGGAAACTAGGACAGATTAAAAGGACATTCACGTATAAATCAAAAGGAGTGGTAAAGAAACTCTGCAAGGCTTTGGTAAGGCCCCATTTGGAGTATTGTATACAAGCATGGCGGCCATGGCTTCAAAAGGATGTTAATCTACTCGAGAATGTAAAACGCAGAATGACCCGATCAATACCAGGATGGGCTGAAACGTATACGTATGAAGAAAGACTGAGACTGTTGAATCTAACATCATTAGAAAACAGAAGATTGAGAGGAAAAGTATTTAAAATTTTTACAGGTCTGGAAGACATCAAGCCAGAGGACTTTTTTACATTACAAACTGGGGTTACCAGAGGCCACTGTTATAAAATTACAAAATTCCATACAAGACTGGATATTAGAAAGTACACTTTTTCTCAAAGAATTGTAAATGAATGGAACAATTTACCACCTGCAGTAGTAAATTCAAATAGTTTGAACACTTTCAAAGACAATATTGACAAGCATCTTAAACACAAGATTGGAGGCTTATACGAGCCAGCCAGTTGCTGGCTCCCTGCCTCGTCAATTTACCCCCTAGACTACAACTTTACTTTTAACAGTAGCAGGGGGCAATCATACATCATACATCACTACTATTGTACACTTGACCTTTGACCTCAAAAACAATAGGTCAAATATAGAGGTATAACCTTGACTTTCAGTAGCCTTCTAGATCACAATGTGTTGCTTCTTTTAAGATTTAGATTTCTAGATGCACAATATCACTCAGCAAACTTGTGACCCGTGTGTGACCTTGAGAATTAGGTCAAGGCTTGCAGTGGTGTACTATCATATGCAATTTGAAAGTCCTGTCTCAAAAGTTTCTGAAGTTATAGTGGTAAACAAAATTTCAATGAATAGGTCACTGTGACCTAGATACTTGACCTAGTGACCTGTTTTTGATTCATGACACATTTTTTGGTTATGATACATGTGTGTATAAAATTTCATGTAACTGACTTCATTACTTCCTTACTTATACCAATACCACCATTGTGCATTTGACCTTTGACCTCAAAAAGTAGGTCAAATATAGAGCTATGTCCTCCATTTTCAATAGGCTTCTAGATTACTCTGTGAAGCTTCTTGTGTATAAGCTTTAGATTGCTAGATGCAGGCTTTCAATAGTTAGAGTGGTAACGTCGCTCAGCACGTGACCATTGTGTGACCTTGAGAATTACGTCAAGGTCAACTATGCTAGCACACAAAGAGGCCATACAGAAGTGTACTATCATGTGCAATTTGAAAGTCCTGCCTCAAAAAATTCTGAAGTTATAGTGGTCAACAAAATTTCAATAAATAGGTCAGTGACCCAGATACTTGACCTAGTGACCTACTTTTGATTCATAACACATTCTCAAAAATTTCTGAAGTTATGGTGGTAAAACCACGGGACAGACAGAGGGACGGCGCCGGGTACAACAATACCCATCGGCCTCATTAGGCCGAAGGGTAAAAATTCATCAAAAATGGAAAAAAATTTCATCACCATGTCCTTTGCAAACTTGGTAGAGGTCCATCTGGGCAACATCCATGTGCAAAATCAAAACATTCCATGCAGCTGTTTTTGAGAAGAGCTCCAAAATGTAAATACAATACTGCAATATATAGGTCACAGACCACAGTTGTGATTGGCTGGTTGCGCATCCCAACGGAGATAGTCCGTAATTGTGAAAATACTGTGTTTTAAGCATGCTGTAGCTTCCGTTTAAATAAAGTTAGCTAAGTCAGGTTTGCTGCATCGCAGAGTTGCCTCATTGGTGGTCATATAGATGTACTGTCTTCCAGGCCAGGTGGGAACTTTATGGTGGGGAAGGACAATGATGTGACCCTGGCAAGAGCACAGTTCATACACCTATATAAAGCTGACATCCAGGTGTTGTTTCGTATTTCAATTTTCACAAATTAACGAGCTGGGAATTGTATGACAAAAATCGGTCCATATTTTTCTGACATTTTTATCTGTTAGATGATGTTCACGGAATTTTAAAATACCAAAATGCTGATTTTTTAGACTGAAAAATGCTAATATGAAAAATAGAAGGATTTATGACTGTGGTCTGTGGCCTATACACTGAATTGCCATATATACATATACAGTGGCAGCACTCATTTACAGTTGCAAAGTTTGATATCCCATAACTTTGTCAAAATTTAACATATCCATACAACTTTTACTGTTTAAAGTCCAACTATATTCTGATAAAATTTTAAGCAATTCTGTTTAGCTGTTCTAGAGAAGTTTTAATACACATAAATTCATTAAAATATTTGAGGAAAAAATAGCAGTGCCACCTGGTAACCAAAATAAGAACTAAATGAACCCAGGTGACCCTATGTGCAATATCAAAGCAATTGGCAAGATAGTTCTTGAGACAAAAAAATTGTAATTAAAAAAAAAAAAAAATTAAAAAATTAAACAAAAATAGAAAAATTGTTGCACCATCATCTCCTCTGCAAAACTGGTGGAGGTCCAACTGGGCAACATCCATGAGCAAAATCAAAACATTCCATGCTGCTGTTTTTGAGAAGTTGACAATGTAAATACAATAGTGCAATCTATGCATTGTATTGCCATAATATACATTTACAGTGGCAGCACTCACTTAGTCGCAAAGTTTGATATCCCATAACTTTGTAAACAAAAGGGCTGTGTGCACGGCCCATGCTCAGCTGACCTAGACATTCATCACACTTGCACCTCTGTGAACTTGGGATAGGATCAAGGTAACCCATGTTCTGAGTAGGTCTGACCTTTATCAAACGCTAACCTGTGCAACATTAATGTTCCAGTTCAAGTAGTTCTCAAGTTACAGTGAAGAGTAAAATTCATGTATGTTGCACTCTGACCCCAGAAACAAGGTCAAGGTCACTGATGTACTGTCTAAGCATGACCTTCATAGAGAAACATTAACATGTGCAACATCAACGTCCTCACTCAAAACAGATCTCAAGTTACCAAGTGAAGAAAAATTTTTGTTTCAGTTGTCCTGTGACCTTGGGAATGAGGTCAAGGTCCAAACATCGGTGGAGCATGACCATTTGCACAAAATAGGTAGACACCTATAAAAGGTACATCCCTACCAAGTTTGGCACATATCTGGCCAAAATTATTTAAGTTCTAACCATTACAAGAAATTCCCATGTTAAACTTTCCTGCCAAAACTTAAAAGAAAAAACGGAAAACAATAGGACTGTGACAGTCCTGTGCTCAGATGACTAAGTTGCCCTATGACCTTAGAAATGAGGTCAAGGTCACTGACCTATTCTGAATCTAACATTCATAGAGGGCCATACCCATGTGCAAGATCAGTCACAGTACAAATAGTTCTCAGGTTATCATGCGACCAGTAAAATCCATTATAGTGGCACTGTGACCTTGAAAATGATGTCAAGGTCACTAATGTAATCTCGATCTTGCCTAAATACACCAACAAGTTCAACATCAAAGTCCTACCTTCCACAGTTCTCAAGTTACAAAGTGAAAAGTAAAATTCATGTAGGTGTCTAGGTCCCAGTGATCCTGGGAATGAGGTTAAGGCCAACCATGTACTGTCTAAGTGTGGCCTTTGCTGAGGACAACCATCATGTTCAACATCAAAGTCCAAGTTCAAATAGCTCTCAACTTGTCAGGTGAATAGTAAAATTTGAGCAAGTGGCCCTATCACCTTGGAAATGACGTCAAGGTCACTCGTCTGCTGTCTAAGTCTGGCCCTTATTAAGGACAACTAGCATGTGCAATATGAATGTCCTACTTTTAATAGTTCTCAAGTCACCATATAAACAGTGAATTTCATGCACCTCACCCTGTGAACTTGGAAATGAGGTCAAGGTCACTCACCTGCTGTACATGTATCACCCTCATACCCAGAAGTGTCCCTATGCAATTTCAAAGCAATTGGCTGAGTATATACAAAGATTAAGACTTTTGAAGATTTGGCATTAAGACTTTTGAAGATTTGGCCAAAAAATGAACAAAAAAAAAAAAATGATAAAAAAATCCAAAAATCATTGGACTGTGACCTTGGAACAAACTTGGTAGATACCCACCCAAGGAACAACCCCACCAAGTTTGAAGGGAATCTAGCTGATGGTTTCGCAGAAGTAAAAAATTGTCAATTAGCATATTGCAAACCCTAATGACTTGGCAATCCACATTGACTTGCATGGTAATCAATAGGCATGTAAAATCAACAAAAAAAATTCCTAAAACAAACCCAAAATCACTGGACCGTGAACATTTGAATAAATTTGGTACAGACCCACCAAAGACACATCCCCACCAAGTTTGAAGTCAATCTGGCTAACGGTTTTTAGATGAGGTCGAGAATGTATACTGGAAGAAATTTTTTTAAGATTTGCCCACAAAAAAGAACAAAAAAAATCATTAAAAATCCAAAAATCACTGGACCGTGACATTTGTACAAACTTGGTAAAGACCCACCCAAGGCACATCTCCACCAAGTTTGAAGTGGATCTGGCCGACGGTTTTTGAGAAGAAGTCGAAAATGTGAATTGTGGACAGACGGACGGACGGACGACAGACCCTCACAAAATCTCAGCTGACTGACAAGTCAGCTGAGGTAAAAATTAGAAAAAAATTGCAGTGCGACCTGGTGAACAAATTAAGAACAAGGAGTCCCTAGGTGTCTTCCCGTGTGATATCAGAGCAATTGAGTAAGTGCATTTGGAGAAGATTTGTCAAAAAAAGAACAAAAAATCCAAAACTCACTGGAGCATGATGATTTGAACAAACCTGGTAGACACCCCCACCAAGTGTGAAGTTAATCTGGATGACTGTTTTTGAGAAGAAGTCAATTAGCAATAGAATGCTCATTGACTTGCATAGTAATCAATACGAAAGCTGCATTGACCGAGAAGTACCCAAATCAAAGTAATTTGGTGAGCGGTTTCAGAGAAGACGATTTTTTAAGATTTACCCCCCAGAAAACCCCAAAATTCATGAAAAATCCAAAAATCACTGGACCATGACCATTTGAACAAACTTGGTAGACACCCATCCAAGGCACATCCCCACCAAGTTTGAAGTGGATCTGGCTGACGGTTTCAGAGAAGAAGTTGAAAATGTGAATTGTTGATGGATGACGGACGACGGACGGAGGACCATAAGATAAGCTTAGCTGACTGACAAGTCAGCTGAGCTAAAAAAAATCATGAAAAAATCCAAAAATCACTGGACCGTGACCAGTTGAACAAACTTGGTAGGGACCCACCCAAGGCACATCTTCACCAAGTTTGAAGTGGATCTGGCTGACGGTTTTTGAGAAGAAGTTGACAATGTGAATTGTGAACGGACAACGGACGATGGATGCCTCACCCTCCTTAAAGCTCAACTGAATTATAAGCTGAGCTAAAAAATTGAAGCGCCACCTGGTGAACAAGTTTAGGTCTGGGAACCCCCAGAAGTGTCCCTATGCAATTTCGAAGCAATTGGCCACGCGGTTTTGTCGGAGATTCCCCCCCCCCAAAATAAACAAAAAAATTCATTAAAAATCCAAAAATTACTGGACCATGACCACTTGAACAAACTTGGTACAGACCCACCCAAGGCACATTCCCACCAAGTGTGAAGTGGATCTGGCCAACGATTTTTGAGAAGAAGTCGAAAATTTGTGAATTGTGGACGGACAGATGATGACGCCGCCAATGACGGACAGACGTACGACGGACGACAGACCCTCACAAAAGCTCAGCTGACAGACAAGTCAGCTGAGCTAAAAACCATAACCTTCCTGGTTTCATTAGTCATGCAAATGAGGCTTTTTATTTCTCTTTGGGGTATCATGTATAATGCTGTACCTTAAAGAACTCAAGCATTTAAACTTTTTTTTTAAACTTTGAATTCTTGTGGTCAAGATGTATAGTAAGCATTCTCTTGAATGCCACAAGCAAGGCCTTCAGCCCACCTCAAAAATGGATAATCTGTGAAAGGTTCTATAGGAATTGAGATTGATGAATCGTGCATACTAACCTGGTACACCTGGTCAGTGTTGCTGTTTCGCTTGATAGTGACAGTGATGATGTTGCGGTCTGGTGACAGAACCTTTAACTCGACATTTGAAGCGTTCTCACTCTGAAAAGCAACAAAGTAAAACCAATGTAAATACTCTGTTTTATCATTTTGTGACAATTTCTGTGTAAAGTCAGATGCATACCGCAGGGCAATTCACCATATTTTGGGGGCTAAAGGTGCATCAAAGCCATCAAGTCACTCACTGTTAACAAGGCCTTCATGGCACCAGATGTATCCAAGTACATCCCAACCAAATCGTATGGAAACTGATCAAAGGTTTTTGACAAGTTGAAAGTGGATGGACAGAATAATGGATAGTATCAATAAGATAAACACAGCTGTTCTAAGCATTTAGTTACACCAAAAAAAACCAGAAAAGAAGATTTGCTTCACAGCAAATCTGTCTGCGTGCCTCTAAAATGAGAACAGTTTAAAATGCTACACTTTGCCATTGTTCAACATAATTTAAATTTTGTGTATTAGCCTAATTTTCATAAATTAAAATGCTCAGCTTTGGTTCTTGGTTCAACGGATGTGGCCATGTCCCAAAGTTATAAAGTGAAGTTTGAATGAAACCACTGTCTTTAATAGTTTTGAAGTTATTCAACATTTTAATTTTGCGTATTTGTCTAATTTGCATGAATTATAAGCCTAGAAGAACTTTGGTTTATTGTTCATTGGATGGGGCGATGGCACAAACCCATAAATTGAAGTAAGAATGGCACCTCTATAATAGTTTTGAAGCTATTGAAAATTTACATTTTGCATATTCACCTAATTTGCATAAATTAAATTCCTACAACTTTGGTTCATGGCTCATTGGATGTGGCTTTGCCACAAACCAACAAATTGAAGTTGGAATGGCATCTCTATGTACAATAGTTTTGGAGATATTCAACTTTTAAATTTTTCATTGCCCCTCATTAGCATTATTTGAAACCAGAACAGGCTGATTTTCCAACAGAAAATCAAATGTCTCTTGAAAAATACCTCAAGGTCACCCATCTGTAATCCCAAGTAAGGTTTTATATAGGAACATCTTCACAAAAAATTTCAACTTCCCAAGTCAAATCTTTCTCGAGTTATCGCGTCCGCAATGCACACAACAATGTGTTGAAGAAGAAGAAGAACAAAAAGAAGAAGAACAAGAAGACATGGAAGAAACGGACGCAAAAACAATATGTCCCCCAATTGCATGGGGAGACATAATTCTACAACTATACTGTCAATTATAGTGGCAAGTGTCACAAAAGTATATATTGAAAGTTTGAGTCCATCTGCAATAGTTTGGAAGATATGGCGCTTTTAAAATTTTTGTTGCCTCTACAATTTGCATAATTTTAAACATCATGACTTTTCCAAATGAGATGCACAGTTTCACTGGTTGTGTCAGTCACCATGGCAAGTTTGGTGGTTTTTGGAAAAATAGTGTCGAAAAAAACACTGGACCAACTTGGTTGTAAAGAAAGAAAGAAAGAAAGAAAGAAAGAAAGAAAGAAAGAAAGAAAGAAAAAGAAAGACATTGGCCTTTTATTTCTTTGTTAATTTATCTGACATGAAAGACCACCTGTCCTATGTGACCACTTCTATCTGGCATTAGGGGTAGTCTTAAATTGCAGGTACCACTGTACATTGAATTCTCTCTACACTACATGTTCATGTACCTGTGAACTGAGACACACACTATACTGACTCAGTATTGGCTATGAAGAACAGGCTTCATCTCACTGGTTATAAGAAAACAAAGACATGAAAGTGTCCAGTGAATATGACACAAATCTACACTTTTTCAAAATTCATCAAGTTGTGAAAATAGTCATTGAGGACTGTAAGCTCTGTATGTAGTCTATTTTTAACAGAGGGTACACCCTGCCCGGCTTGTTCTGCCTAGAAGTCCAGGCCCTCTGATCCCCTGGGGCTGATAAGCCCAGCAGACTCCTAGCCTCAGGTGAAAACAGACCAGCTACCAGCTACAAAACAGACCAGCTACGACACTGGTCAGTCTCAGTAATGGTGTACTTACAGCTCTGCCCAGCATTAGTGTGAACATGGAGCAGATATGTTTCTAGACTGGGAAGTCCTCGTTTGCATGTTGTTGTTTCCCACTAGTTAGAAAAAATGTATATATATATATTATAGAATTATTGATTGAACCGTGAAATATTGACACACTGCGCGAGTTTGCAAAGCAAAGGAGCACTGGATTACATCAGCGGTTTCAATCTGCAGCGGACAGACGGCACTACGTACCAGTTGAAAAATCATCTGGTCAGCCTCCTGTCAGTGACAGCCAATGCGGAGCTGAGCCTGTATCCCCTACCAAGGCAACCCTTCTCCACTTATCTCCAACTTTGACTCACTGGGGGCTCTTGGCTTCTGTGCCCAGTGCTACTACTTAATTCATAGTGTGGGGACAACTTCAGTGTCTGATACAATATTTCTATTGTGGGGCCCACAACAAATGGCAATTTCAAGGCATTGTATTTACATTTTTGGGTAATGCGCTCACTGGAAAAGTCCCATTATATATTATTACATTACATTCATTTGACAAATTAACCTTCCGTTAACACTAATCACACAGATATTTTGGATACTATCTCTTCAAAATATCCAATCGGGATATTTTGACTAACCCATGGACTTGGCTGCCATTTCAAAAATTGCAGATTCTGCACTAAATGGTTTGTAAATGAGGAATGTATTGGGTCGATCTTGGTGGGCGGGGGGGGGGGGGGTTATATGTGAAACCAAAAGTATAATATTTTGCAAATATTTCAGAGCATCAATAATGATATGATATATGCTGTGGCCGACATTCACTTTGCTATCTAAATCAAATGTATTTTGATGCGAACGTCCCGACATGCATTGCGCAATGTTCAAAATGGCACTCGCCAATATGTTCATGAGTTGCCAGCTCAAAGTATGAAGTTGCATTTGGATTTGTAACTAACGATGATACCTGCTTCAGACACAACCGAGTAGGCAGATTAAAGTTAAGATAGTGTCATGTTTTAAAAGTACTTTAACAAACAAACACCTGGAACAAGACTTGCACAAGTCCCTGGTGCATGTCCCTATTTTCCCATCCCGCGGTCCCAACCAGAAGTGCGATACATTTTCCCCTCCACAAAGTTAACTGTATTGTATTTGTGTCTTTTTGTCCAGAACCACTTCCTAGTAGTCATTACCCTATTCTGCAGTCCAAACTCTTTACTCTCCAAAAGCTAACCTGTCACTGTCTAACCTATATACACATAGAAGTACTATTATCCATATTGCACACGTTCTTCTGTAAAATTTTGACATGGGCTGTATTAGCCCAAATAAATGAAAGAGTCTTCAGCGGGTAACTATAAAATGTAAATATTGTGCCAACTACACAGTACAGTGTTATTAAGTAGGCCCTACTGTCATATTTTTTTAAACTGTTAAACACTGCTGACATGCCTGTTTCAACAGTAGCAACTATTGAGTCCTAGTCAGTTCTAATCCCATTATCATTGTGATAAGGCTAATTAAGTGGCAATTGGTCTTGGATGTTTCCGTGGTTATTTTAGTCACTGAACACTCAAGCGAGATAAAGCTGACCATCTCCCTGCGGCTGACGACACAAGGGACTTGTTAAACTTGCACAAGCCCACTCTGGACTACCATCAATTTGGTGGGAGTCAGGTCACAACATTCGGGGTTTTGCAGGAGGTGAGCGGTCAATTCAGAGGTCAGATCGAGTTCAAGACACCCTGATTATTTGAGTGGTCTCATTGTGTTGTGCTAATTTAACCCCTAGCACTCTGGGCAGTTTTGGGATCTGGCACATGTAAAGCTAGCAACTGGGCTTTTTTGTTTTGTTGTGCAACATGTGACATGCTGGCGTAAAAGTGCCATAACTTTTTTATTTCTGCAATTCATGCAAAATGATCTACATGTCATGACCTTTGTTGAGTAAAACCTCTACATTTCTATGTGGTTTCTTTGTCAATTCAAACAAAAACTCCTGCCCCACACCCTAACAAAGTGAAAATATCAATCTCAATCATGATTTCAAAACGGTCAAGCTTGTGTGAATATAATTGCATGAGTACCAGTCTTCGCACTTTCCTTGGTTAGTGTCACGAACGATGGTTTCTCTTTAATTTTTTTCTAAAGATCGGTTGTGTGTCATAATTGTCATTAAATTACAGTTTGTTTGTTGCTGCAGTAAATAGTCGATAAACACACTTTATCACAGTTACTGATGAACTGTCAACATGATCAACACAAGCGGCAGTGGTATTTTCACCCGAGCCATGTATACCTGCGGCTGGCGTATTTTACTCTCTTTCAGTGAAAAAATTGGACCCTCTGCTCTACTGTACGCAAATACTGGTAGTATGTTATGATTCTGACCAATTTACAGCATTAAATTTTGTTTCTTGCTTTAATAAATTGTCGGTGATCGTTACTTGTGTTCACTCACACAAATGTCACCCATCTTTCAAGCCAGACTTTACAACACAAGGTAGCGAGTACTCCTGAACGAAACATCGGTAGAAAAACGATGCATCTGATTGGACAACGAACACCATGTGATCAATTCTGGCCCCCTGACTGACCTACAATATTCCGGAGAATCGTCTTTGGTAGTTTCCGACTAAAACAACAACGTATCTGTTTAAAAAAGAGGAGTTTTGGAGGGGTTTCCCCTAAAATACTTTAGTTTCAGCCAAAGCGAGAGCCTGTTGCTAAAATAGACAAGGTTCTGAGCATTCTAAGGATATAAACAACATGGGGTGTGGACGAAAAAACGATCAAGATTGAGATGATGAAACCACCCTATTTTTCCACAGTCTTGCAAAGTTACATCATTCAAATTGCTACAAAAACGGCCCAATCATTGATTTAAAGCATAGCAGAAGGAAAATACATGTATTCATTTTTAACACAAAATCAAAATAGCCATTGGCAAGAACTGATGTTCCTACTACAATAAAATGTGAGTGGTTGCATGTAAATAAACAACACTGGGAATTTGAGACAGCCTTGAATCCGTCACATGCTTGATTGTTCATGAATAATTCATGTCAGCGACACGGTGCACTGCAATTAATCCTTCATTACACAGTAGCTCATTTAACAGCTTCGGCAGAGGGGTGCGTTATGACCGCTCGCTTGTCAGTGTGGTAAAAAACACAGTCCAGACCGACCGGCGCTAATCTGTTATCTGGTTATAGACATGTTCCAAGACAATTAGCTAGGTTTGGGGGCCTTCCTGTATTATATCAGTATAAGGTTACAATGTGTGTGACGAGTTTCACTTAAAGTTTTATTTTGTAATGAATTTAATTTTAAATAAAATACAGAAGACAGTCCAGTGAGACTTGAGCAAGTCTAACATGAAACCTACCATGATATTTTGATAATGATCACCACACAACCATGGCTATGTAGCTTTGCTGTTTCCCCGGCCCAAGTTAACCCTGTCAACAGTTATAAATCCAAATGCGACAAAATACCCTGGCAAATCATGCACGTATTGGTAAGCACCATTTTGAAAATGGCGCAATGCATTGTGGGACAGTCGCACAATGGAACATTTGATTTGGATATCAAAGTGAATCGCCACCATGTGTTTTCAGCATTGTTTGCGAGGTGGGCTGAACAAAATCAAATTTACCAAGGTACACAATCCCATTTGATTTCAAAATGCTTGGCGCATGGTCCTACGCTATTGACTATCATCATTTATTCATGAACCATAATGTCTAATGTACACTGAATTTTGCTGGCTTGTTTTTTGTGCTTTCATATCATTTGATTGAATGAAGAACAAGGTCCCAAATGCAGAAAGATTTATTTTTTGTTCAAAGTGAAGGACTTCTAGTTTTACAGTACTCTTGTGAAGAAAATTTGCCATATTCACACAGGAAAATAACTTTATTTGCAAAAGAATTTTGTTGCCCATGACGGGCCCGAAGTTGACAAGTTTGCGCCTTTCTGGCCATCAAGGGGTCTCTGGGTCATAACGTCACATGTGATACAATGGAGGACACCAACACAAAAAGAATGAGTGGTAGCGATGCAGAGAATGAGCTGGAGCTCAGTTTTAGCTTTTCCGAAGAGGAACTCACTGAGGACTAGGGAAGATATAAGGTTAGGAAAGGAGAAGGACAGAGAAATTCAACCTTGCTGGAAAGAGGCATGACCGGGCTACAACAAAGCCGGTCTTTGCCACTGCAGGGACCTGCTATTAGTTATGTAATGCTACCGCTCGACCACCATTTGCTTAGACCTCTCAAGTTCAAGTTCAAGTTAAGCTTTATTTCGTTTCGGTTTCTGGTACAATAAACATTAGCTCATTAGAGCTATTTTCCGACATGGTACAAAAGGTATAAAACATAGAAAAATCTAATTTAAAACACAGGGAGTACCACTAAGTTTATAAAATACAAGATAGATTAGCAACAATGAAGTAAAATGAAGCAAATCTGCCATGTAGCGGCCAGGTAGACCAGCAGGGACCTGCCGCCATCCTGGATGGGCACCTGCTGGGCCATTCGGCCACCACACATCATACATAGGACCTATTACTAATATAATATACGGAGGTTTATTTGCATGCTCTACATTTGCATTGGATTCTGTTCCAGTTTTCGAGTAGACTCTTGAACTGGCTGAAGCTGGAACTGGTCCTGAAATTATCAGGTAATTGGTTCCATAGCTTGGCAGCACTGTATCTGAAAGAGTTTATCCGGTGGCTTTATAATGTAGTCAATAGGAAAAATGAAACGGGACCGAAGAAAAGTGCCCACTGTAAGGAGGTGCCCACTTTGGACAGGTGCCCACATACGGAGGTTTTACTGTACAGTGATACATGGTCAAATTATACATAAGATATAACCAAATCAATGCCATTTGATTTGGTTATATCTTATTTTTTTAATAAGTATTGGAATTTAACGAAAAAGGGTACTAAATTCAGAGAAAGTCACTCCTTAAACTTTCAAAACGTTTATAAATCTCTATGCGAATCTATAGACATTTTCTCAGTCAAATGGGCAAGAATGATTTATAGAATAATTTAAATAATAATAACAAATATTTATTTATTTATTTATTTGTGATTACGTAGTAATATTAATTAAAAATAATTTAGTATTTGTCTAACATCGACATGCCTGGTTTCCTCTGTGTGGAGTAGAAACTACCGATGGGTTGGGAGAATGCCTCGAGCTGGGTCCCAGCCGCAGAGGGTATCAGACGTGTATTATTATTATCATTATTATTATTATTTCCTAGCTTTACTTAGCAATTTAAATATCTACATTGAACTGCTCATTTGTTTAGATCTCAGATATAATTAGTAAGGTTTTAGTTAAAATATGAAAGAAAAAAGGTACATGAACACATGAATAGTTGCTCCAAAAGGTACAGTACCCCCCACCGCCCAACCCAACCCCACCTCTAACCCGTAATGCATCTTAGACGATTCAAGATTGAGAGTTAACATGCCTCATGACGGAAATTTCAATTCAAGGTTTCCTACTAATGACCCGTTTGTTAATTCATTTGGCTCTTTAAAACTAGAATTTTAAAAAAATTTACATTAAATCTTATGCAATTGATTCGTTATTAATACAGAACTACCCATTAGTAGTGATTTCATCGGCTGTGAAATACAGCGAGTTTATAATAAATAGGCCTATTTTTATTGCTGAAACGGGACAACGAAGATCTGACAAGTTTTCAGGTGTGACGCAATTAATAGCGTGACTCTTTTACGTCACGTCGTTACATCTGCGTTTTACTTGAAGTTGAAGAGCTGGTTTGATCAGTTTGATCCGATCAGCCTGTCAGGTAGGCCTCGTAGGGTCAGTTGTAAGACCAGGCGCTGTAGGTAAGTGTGGGATGGTTTATTATTTTATTATTCAATTTTGCTAGGCCTAATCATGAGTGTTAGGTGTAGTTTCATCATATTTATGTCATGTGGGCTACGTTTTTAAGTAGGCCTATTAACTGAGGAACATCATATTCGCTTTATTCCGTAATACATCAGCTCGGGATGTTTGTATTGGAAATGCAAACATGGTGCCGCCAGTTAGCAGAGTGACTTGTCCGGGGATTAATGGCACCGAAACAAGTCTTGCGCTGGTTCCCCGCTGATGACCCGATTTTTTAAAGGCTAATAATGCCTAAAACTTTCTTCTAAATTTCAAATTTTATGAACATGATTTGTTCCTTTCATAAATTAATTTGCTATTATGATTTAGAACAATACAGTTTTTCAGTGAATGGTACGGAATAGGACTTTGCTCTTAGAATATCGGACTTGATAGTGTTCAAACGGTACAAGTTTCTCTTTGTATTAAATTTACCCTAGACATGAGAAAACTCAGTTACTTGAGGAAACATCTAGTACCAACGATACAGTCTTGCATGGCCTTGAAGATTAAAATATTACAATCATCAGAAAGTTCCTTACTCCCAGAAAGGAAGATAATAGCCAATCTGTCACTGGCCACATGTAGAATTAAGTTTGGATGAACCCCAGGAGCTATTAGTGGGGCGGTGGAACAAAGAAGTTTCTTTCTTTCTTGTGCATAATGAGGACAGTAGAGGCAGTAATGTTTAAAGTCTTCGGTTGGGTGGGAGCAGCTACACATGGGTTGCTGGATAATGTTAACTTTGTACAGATCAGAATTCAGCCTAGAAAAACATAATCGTAACCGAGTGTGGCAAATATTAGCAAAACGCTGACCGAAAGAGTAAGTGGGAGTAACATCAACAGCGAGCTTTAAGTTTGGACTTGAAACTTTTGAGGGATAATGAGTTTCTAATATCTGAGGGGAGGTTATTCCATTGGTTGATAGCGTCAGGAACAAAGGATTTACCAAATGTTGAGTGCGACAATTGATGGGGCGTACATCGTTAGTAGAACTAGTGCGATTAACTCAAAGTGTTCAACCAGTACGCACAGGACTGAGTGGTACCAAGTTTGACAAGTAGGTTGGGGTTAGATTATGATACATTTTATAAAAGAGAATCAGTTTAAAATATTTGCGTCGTAACAGCATTAAAGATCATGCGCAATAATTTACCCCAGATATGAAAACTTGAAAGATTATTATTCAAGTGGCAAGCTGAGACTGCGGGGTCATGGACTACCTCAAGAAAGCTAGTATGGGCCTAATATAGACCTTTGGGGCACACCAGCCTGGACAGGCAGCCAGGATGAGGTTTGCCCATGTATGATAACACGCTGGTATCTGTGTGAGAGATAACTGTCTATTCATCTAAGGAGAGCTTCCGACAACCCTAGTTGACGCAGTTTGAAGAGGAGGCCTACGTGCCATACTTTGTCAAACTCTTTAGATATGTCCAAGAAGACCATCCTGGCCTCCTTGGAGTTTTCCAGGCCGCGGTTGATATTGTGAAGAATACTAACCAGTTGGTTGATAGTTGAGTCATTGGCTTTAAATCCAGAATAAGAACAATAAATAACAATGACAAGAAAATACATGCAGTTCCAATGTAATGTCATTGTTTTATAAACATAATATTGGTAGAGTGTAACCCACTCACCCACACCCCAAAACAACACAAGAAATGTCAAATTAAACAAGTAGCCGCTGACACAAGCCCTATCCCCCGCCAACAGTAATCATGGTGGTAAATACACATGATGTACATTGGTATATTATAGTTGGTAAAATGCGGAAGGTTTATACTGGTGGCAATATGGAAATAAATACAGAGAGCCTTTAAATGCATTGTGTCCCCCTTTTAACAAGTAGCCACTGACCCCCCCCCCCCCTATGAGGGTGAACCAGTTCAGAAGGGGTTTGTTTGCTATTCACATCTTCCTTAACATGTAAGACTTAAAATAAAGTTGGCTGAAATGAGAAAAAAACAAGTTTACTTGAAAAGGATCCTGGAGTTCTTGGTTATCTGCAAAAAAAATAAAAAAGAAATACAAAAGAAACACAAGCACAAAGTCCATCTCCAAAATCCACATATGGCTGAGTCCATGTATCACTTCCACCAAGTTGCGGATGTGTATACAGTATACAAGATATGGCCAGGACAAAATATGTGGTTGCCTAACAACCTTTTCTTAATTAATTAATTAATGAAGGAAAGTACACATAAATTTATGTCTATGCACACTTCCTACCTCAGGTCTACCAAACCTGCAAATCTCAAAGAGCTATCACTTCTAGTTGCAAAGATATGCTCCAGACAAAATTGTATTGGGATCTTGAGCTTGCTTAATGAACTTCACTAATTAATAAGCAAATAAAGGAAAGTAATTAGCCACATAAATTTATGCCTATGCACACCTCATACTTCTGGTCTACCAACCCTGAAAATCTTAAAGGGTTACCACTTATAATTGCAAAGTTATACTCTTGACAAAATGTATTGCATCTTGAGCTTGCTTAATGAACTTTATTAAATTAATCAATGAAAGTAATTAGCCATGCAAAAGAGTGCCTATGCACACCTACTACCTAAGGTCTATTAGCCATAAAAATTTCAAAGGGTTGGTATTAATAGTTTAGAAAATATGACCCGGACAAATCTTGAGCTTGCTTAACGAATTTTTGTTAATTAATCAATTAATGAAAGCAATTAGCCACACAAAACAATGCCTATGCACACCTACTACCTAAGGTCTACCAACCATAAAAAATTTGAAGAGGTAGCATTAATAATGTAGAATATATGAGCCGGACAAAATTTGTTTCGGACGGACAGACAGAAGGACGGACGGACACACCGACGGTGCCCATTACCATATCCCCTCCCCCACTTCGTGGGCGGGGGATAACAAGAGAGACTGATTCTGTCAAACTGCAGCAAGACTTTGTGACAGGGAAATGACTAAATATGTGTAGTATGGACACTTACTACACCAGAATACTGCACAGTAAGGTGTAGCACATTGAAATTGAAGAGACACAGTCGATAGCAATTGCTGTTACTGCAAACTGCTGGCAAATTCCATCTGTACATGCATAGACTAGAGAGGACCTAAAGGAGCTGTAAATAAATCTGGACACTTGGTCCTAACACAACTGGATGCTGGCCTGAACACTGGTCTCTGCAACTTTTCCCAAGGACAGGACAAACTGTCTTGAGGAAGACACTTGTGAGCACTGAAACAGGTGCAAAGGGGCCCCTCTGGAAACAAAGGTCTAGAACTGGAGCAGTTCTACATCATGAGAGAAAGGAAATCTTTGAAAGTTACCTAAATTAGCCTCAATAAACTGCTTCATGCTATGTTTCTGGCGGAATTTATGTGAAACTATAATTGTATTTGAAACAGGAAATATAACAAAAATGTATGCCGAGGAGAGAAATCTGAGAAAACAGCAGGCCACAAAAATACAAAAGACAGAGTACATGTAAGTCTCCCTCCACTGCAAACCGCAGAGAACACTGCTTGATATGAGTAAGCCTCCCTTTATGTCACACCGCACAGAACACTGCTTGATATGAGAACTGTAAATTGCTTTATTTACGCGTGCAGGAATTTTCATGGTTTTTGTATTTTTGACATTTCAACATAGTTTAATTCACTGTTTTGGACATAATTCCTATTCAAACGATGTCAAAATACTATTTCACTGCATTTTTATTTTCACAGTTTTGTGCCATCAGTGAAATAAGCGAAAATAAGAGTATGGCCAAATTAAAGCAATTTACAGTAAGTATCCCCTTAATTCACACCACAGAGAACCCTGCTTGATGCTCAGCCCTGCAGGAAGAGCAGCAAGACTGCCAGGGAGGGGAAGTATGTGGGGGAAATAGAATGGCGCGACCCCATTCCCACCAGGTCAGCCACACAGCAGGTGCCAACGTATATTCTAATGCAAGACAACACTACATCAGCAAATGTACACAACCAATGCACATGTCTGTGTACTAACAGACACTTGTTTTTTTAAATCTTTCTTTCTGTGTGTTTCCTTGTTTGTCTGTTTTCTTTGGAGCTATTTTTGGGGATAGTATGATTGACTACATTGTTGATAAAATATAATGAATGCCAATGCTACTTTCTTCTTGGTTCCTGAATTTAAGTGCATTGTAATGGCAACTATATACAAAAAAATCCAAAACAAAACTGCAGCATCATTCCTGAAGACTGTACCATACACTATAATTATTATAAGCCACAGCTTCTATTAGAATATGATTTTTTCAAGGCTGACACAGGATCACAAAGTACTGCTCTTACTTGGTTTCCCGCCATTGGCCTTTCCACCCTACAAGTATAGGGCAGGGCAGGGTGGACTCAGGCAGCTGCTGCTTTTGTTTAATGTATCTGTGTTTCATGCTGCAACTGGCAGAAAAACAAATAGATACTGTTTCAGAATGAGATGGCGATAATGTCGTAACACTGTACCATCCTCAAGTTTCAGAAGATAGTATCAGTGGTTGACAGCACAGATAATGGCACCATACTTGTGTCACCAGCATACCACTGAGTTTTGTATTGACAACAAAAAGGCCATGGATAATTGTTCCCCATTGATTTTACAAACATCAAAGTTCTTGATTTGTTTCCCATATCCTGATCTACACAATTTTGCTTCAGTTCCAAGGACATGCCTTAGTCTACATTGCTATATAAGAATCTTCAATACATGACATGTACATTAATTTCCCACCAAAATATTTGATTATCGTTAGGCCAAAATGACAATCAGCCATCATGAGATGGGCATAGTGGTGGTAAATCAAGGCTGTTAAGGGGCTAGCACACTTTGTGACTTTCATGTACAGTGGAAATGCTGAGACATGAATGAGATTGATTGGCTAACAGCAAGCCTCAGTTCCAGGCTAAGCCTTAGGCTGTGACGCCACCAAGATACACAAAATCCAACATGGCGGGCATGATATTAACTGGTATCAGATACAAATAAGAAATTTTTAAAAAGTGGTACAAAAGATGTGTTATGATCTCTTACCTTTACATGTCCTCTTTCCACAGATATAAATCCACATTATGATATTATTCCAGTCTAATAACAGGGCCATGGTAATCTAATATGTCCATTTCATTTCTGATCTGTCAGCCATTGCTGACCTTAATATCCAGAAGTCATGTACACGTAATTTGATCAAATTTTGTACAAGCAATGTGATGACAAATTAGTTAGCCATCTACTGCAAAAATACTTTCCTGATGCAAGCAGTAAGATGTAGGTCCAAATTAGAAAGAAATAATCTTGTGACCTGACTTTGAATTTCAACCTCTAAAATTTGCCATTTTGCCAAAAAAAATCCACGTTTTCTACACAGCTCCACTTTTGTAACATGGGGTCTATTCCCGACAATTTGCACCAAGAATGCACTGCCAAAGCTTACAGATCCATAATCCTATGGGAGTGGTGGGATAGTAACAACCTTGTGTCCACCTTCCCGCCAAAAAGGAAGGAACTCCCAAATTACATATTTAGCGGGTAGAGCCCTTTGAATTTTGATCAAATCTGTACAATTTGCCCTAGAATGCTCAAATATATTTTTTTCACAACTTAAAATATCAGTAAGTATGAAACTTAGCCTAACCTATGTTGTTACAGAAAAGGTTTTATTTTATCAGTTGTTCTAAACTCCCATTACTTCTAATAAAACGGACTGTTCTGTTATTCAAACTGGACCACTTGTATCTTGAAAATTGAACCCAACCCAGCCCAAATCTATACCCTCTTGAAAAGCACGAACACTTGTTGGTCAAGTTACAGCATGAAAGGGTCATGGATCTGTTTTAAATTAAAATGCCAGAGCAGTATCTGGTTGGTTAGTGTTCCAAACAGTCATCTCTTGTATCTTCAGTGGGGTATTGGGTGACAGGATGCTTGTAAAATGACCATTAATCGTAACCCAATAAATGCACTGACTGTTATATAAGTGGCAAATCACTTATCAAACCCCTTTCATGTTATCGGAAGATGAGAGATGAATAAACAGAGGGCTGGTCATTTTGCCTGGTACCATGGGCACAAGGGCTCTGTGATTGGCTGTTCACTCAAGATGGCTGCCATTCCTATGGTAACAAAAAACAAGCATTCACCTTTGCTGGATGCTGAGCCAGTATTTCATCTAGTTTTGCATCATTCTACGCAGAATGATGGAACAGCATACAATACATTTTGAATTAGTACAGAAATCATGAAACCAGGATTTCGCAGGGTCATAGAAAATAAAATTATCCCCTATTTTGTCACTGTTTATCTTTAATTTCAGTTTTAAGCACATCAGAACCTGTTATTCAATGTTGTAACTACACAGAAATACTAAACATGATACGTTTGGGTAAATATGCATGCATTTGGAGATGATAACACCTCAACACTCCCTAATAGCAGGGACCAAGATGTGCCCACGCGTCTTTGTTTACATAAGCACTGCCCAGCAATGCAACTGAGAATGAGGCTGCTGATTTGACCCCTAATCTTGCATCTCATTAAACCCAGGTCAGCATCTCGACTGGTAGAAACATGTTATTATTATGTCTGGGTGCCAACCCAGACATTTCGTATTTCCAAGAATTTTTTTGTTACCTTCTTTCTTTCTTCTTTACGACCAGATTTGTCCGGAGTTTTTCTCGGACCCTACTATTCGGAAAACCACCAAACTTGCCATGGTGACTGACCTACCAGTGAAATTAGGCACCTGACTTGGAATAGTCATGATGTTTACAATTATGCAAATGAGGGGCACTGAGAATTCTAAAATCTCCATATCTTCAAAACTATTGCAGATACACGCAAAGTTCTAACTTACACATATAGGTTTGAGACAACTGGCAAATCCAACAGCACACAAACAAAACTTGGGGAACTTCATTGCATGCTAATTTCACCAAATTTGTCCCCAATCCACATGCAGGTTTTCAACTGCCTGCTGTATGACCTATTGCTTGACCTCTATGGTGCCAGGCAACCATTTTGCATTCATAATTAATTAGCTTGAACCTGTCTCACAGCGTTCTGTCCATGCATGCCGAGTGTACCCTTTGGAAGGTTTGGGTCTTGCAGCAAATTGTGGTGTGGGGTGGGGTGGGGGTGGGGGGACTCCCAGCAACTGTGTAATGAGGTTCTCAATAAAATACAGAGAATCTCTTTCTGTTCATGCAAGAAACATATCTGCTCCATGTTCACACTAATGCTGGGCAAAGCTGTAAGTACACTTTGACTGAGACTGACCAGTGTAGTATCTGGCAGCTGGTCTGTTTTAGGAGTCTGCAGGGCTTATCAGTCTCAAGGGATCAGAGGGACTGGATTTCTGGGCAGAACAAGCCCGGCAGAGTGTAGCCACAGATATGTGGCCTTCGAGGGGGCAGCAGGGTATAGGCCCAGTGAGTTGGAGGGCAATGTAACTGTAGAGAGGTTTCACTGTACAGCGGTACCTGTAATTTAAGACCACCCCTTATGCCAGACAAAAGTGGTCACATTCCTTCCTTCCTCTCTCTCTCTCTCTCTCTCTCTCTCTCTCTCTCTCTCTCTCTCTCTCTCTCTCTCTCTCTCTCTCTCTCTCTCTCTCTCTCTCTCTCTCTCTCTCTCTCTCTCTCTCTCTCTCTCCTCTCTCTCTCTCTCTCTCTCTCTCTCTCTCTCTCTCTCTCTCTCTCTCTTTCTTTCTTTCTTTCTAAGTTGGTCCAGAGGTTTTTCAGACACTGCTTTTCCGAAAACCACCAAACTTGCCACGGTGACTGACATAACCAATGAAATTGTGCATCTCGTTTGGAATAGTCATGATGTTTAAAATTATGCAAATTTTAGAGGCAACAGAAATTTTTTAAAAAAGCCTTTTTTTTTTTTTTTCTTCTTTTTTTTTGTGAGAAAATTAAGCGTAAAATTGTTCATTACTGTAAGCATCCGTCAGAAGTCAGCCAAAAATCCTGTGAATGCTCATAAAACAAAAACTTTCATGTTTAAAGAAAAACCAAGAATTGACTTCCTAAGATATGATTTAAGGTAGAATTATGCAAATTTTCAAGCTTGCATCTGTTATATGTTTGGAAAAATTGTGTCACAAAGTGTAAATGAGATCCCTTATGTTTCACCATGGTAACTGACAACCTTTCCGTTCACGCAAGAGAAAACTACACATCTGTATAAACCAGAAAATATGTAGTTTTATGAGTGAAGATACAGAAATATCGTAACTACAGTGTATTTAATATAGAACTCTTCAGCAGGTGTCACGATAGCTCAGCTACCTTAAAGCTAGCACCTGTGTCTACAATACCGTATCTCAGATATTTAAAAAGGGTTTTGGTAATTTTTATAGATCAATGAAATTTTATTGAAATTTTAAAAATTGTGGTGAATAAAATTTAAAAAGCTTTAAATTTGAACTAGCCCCTTAATTATATGTATGGGAATAAAGAGTACTGATTCCAAATACAAGACAACTCATTCTCATATACAGCTCACGGTGTGTTTGGAAAGCATGACTACTACTCTTCAAATAGAAAACTGTACCCAAGTTTAATACTAGTTTGGATCAGAAACATTTTTTGCCCTGTTTGATACAGGGATCTGCCCATGGATATGGTAACTTTTTGTTGAATGATCTCAGCCAAAGCAGCACTGCAGCTAATATGAATGTTCCATATTACACTAGCAAGTGCTTTAACAATATCCCTATAAGCAACTCCATTGAATCATCTACATTGAGTTATCATTAAGCATTATGTGTGCTGTGGCATGCAAACATTTATGTAATTAAATTGCAAATTATGGCATAGTTAGGGGAGCCTGTGGATTTAGCCCAGACAACCTAGTCAGGCCTCTATTGGGGAGGGTTTGAAGTTGTGTCAATTTTTACCAATTACAGCATCTGAAATTTACAACATACCCCCCACCCCCCAGTTGTGCAGACATAAACTTACCTCGTCCTCACTGGCTGACAGGAATTCTTGCATAATGTCACTTTCTGCTATGACCCGCACTGCACACACTGTCAAGACAAATATCAACACATTACATGGACTGGGTATTCCCTCTGCTCACTTCAGGGGGACTTTTGCTTGGGTACACACTGCATGGTCTTGTATTCACTGTGTCTATCATTGACTCTTAGAGTCCTAAGCCTGAGTCATCAGCTTTCCTTGGCATGCTTGAGTGCAGCAAGAAAAGTTATTGACCTGCACTATACTGGACTCCTGGTACTGGAACAAAAGTTCTTTTTATTTATTCTGAGGAATATGAAGCTGAGATTATTACATTAATTCAGATAAGCACAAATATTGTTGACTTGGCACTGAAGGAGTTAACACAGGTAGAACCTGCAAAGAAAAAAAAGTGCCAGCTAGGTTTGACATCTGGCGATCTTGGTTGTCCCACAGCAATTTTTGTCATTAAGATCTGAGGTACAAGGTTTTCATCTGTCCCCACCTGAAGAAAACAAAGCTAGTCTGCAGGTTAAGCCCTGTTGTGTGTACTTACAGTGTTTTGAGTTTCCTGGAATGAGACATGCACACACCTCAGGGTTAACCAGTCATATGAAAATAAATGAACTTGCTTTCTGATCTTCTCATATGCATCTCAATTATCATTAATGATTCCTTATCCAAATTCCTCACTAAAAGACATTTCGTTCAAGTGCAGCATGCCTATATTTCCACAGAAAAGAATTTTTGTAATGTACCCAAAGTGTATCAAGGAAAGCTGTTGACCCAAGTCTGTAACCTAGCACTGAAAGAGTTAAATAGATTCCTGGTAAATATTGTCCAACTACCCATAATGACAGAGAAACATGCTTAAAATCCCCCTGGAAATCATAGTGATTAAAGTCTGTGTGGGAATTCAGACTGCAGACAAAATCAAAAGCAAGTTTATAGAATGCAGGGACACCCTGGCCATTAGCCAAATGCTAATTTTTCTGTCATTTGGATGACAAAATATGCATATGGTCAAACTATTTCAAAATGAATTTATAAAGAGCCACAGCAGAATTTTTCAGTGGCTTCCCTCTCATTCCCAACTTTCGTTTGAAGATGTTCAAAGCCCAGATGTGTTTGAGAGAATGGTGAATATGACGGGTTGTGCCTGCACTTTTCATTATACAGAGCTGGTATGGAAATGAGCGATGTTCTTGGGGTGACTGACCTTTCTCTAAATACTGCTCTAGGCCCCGCCTCCGTGCATCCAGCTGTTGGTCTGAGAGGTGGAATGGCCACTTGCCTGGCATTTTGGGAAAATTGAAGTCAGGAAATTCTCGCTTGAGCTGAGCGTGTAAGGATGAAAACTCTTTGTACCTCCGGGAACATAGGTGTCTGCCTGCCATATAAATATTGTACACCTGCAAGTAATATATAAGCATGAGAATAGAATCTTATACGTGTGTGTGCATTTACTGTAGTTGATCTAATTGCTTTACAGCCATGAATATTTGCATAGCCCTTAACTTTTGTAAACATTTTGATTGTAACATGTTGATATGATATTCTATCTTCTATGAGCTATCTCGCCAAGGTTGTACCTTTATCCTTTTTTATATCAACAGATGCTTCTGATGGCTTATCAGGCTCTTAAATTTGATGGTCAAAGATCTCTTTGTAGTTCTTCTCGTACTTAAAAACATGATAGTTTACCCACATTACAGAATGGACTCTGGTGTATTACATAACATTCTAGCATTGGACATGGTGTATACAGTGGTACCTGCTATTTACGACCGTCCCTAATGCCAGATAAATATGGTCATATATTGCAGGTGGTCTTTAATTGCAGGTTTATTAACAAGAAACAAGTGTCTAGTGTCTGGTATGAATGATCTTTAAAACTAATGTGGTTTCTCATGAGAGGTAGTCTTTAGAGCACGTACTATTGTATATCCTATAAATTTGGCAAGTCTAATCCAATTAGTTTTCCAAACATGGAATTATATCTTAAAACATATTTTGGCTCATAATTTCCATCAAATTATAGTTGGTGCCACTAGTATCTTTATCAATTTAGACTTTGACCTCCCCGACAAACCCACTAAATTCAGTGAAGATCTGCCAAAAATTACAGGTGCTAGAGTGTTCACAAGATTTTCACATTTTGATGCCTATGTTACCCATATCAATAAGGACCTGGTTTTTCATGCACCCTACAAGTCCTGAAAGTTACGTTGGGCTAACTTGAAAACTGTGCACAGTATTGCGCTAACAAGCAAAAGTAAACAGATGGACGGACAAACAGACAAGAGTGGTCACAGAGGCTCTGTGACCTTTGGTCAGCAGAGCTAAAAATGTAGAAGCTATAATGTTGACAAGCAATTTTTCACAGATGGATGTGCAGACTGACATGAGTGATGGCATAGGCTATGCCACCTACAATCAATAGAGCTGAAAATAGCTCTGCTCTCAGATGGAGTATCTACATGCATGCATGTATAGATCTATATGGGGGGAGGGGGGGAGGGCACAGAAAATTTTGAAATTTTGGACCTCCAATGGTGCATTCTGAAAATAAAATTTTACTTGAATGTGTTATTCAAATTTGTCACAATATACTCATTTATGCATAGGTCAGTCACATGAGTAATTTAGTAAAAGCAAATTAGTAGACCAACTAAGAATATGAAGGTTTGAAATTTTTACACTCTCACAAATTAGTAGACCAACTAGGAATATGAAGGTTTGAAATTTTTACTCTCTCTCTCTCTCTCTCTCTCTCTCTCTCTCTCTCTCTCTCCCTCCCTCCCTCCCTCCCTCCCCCCCTTTACCAGGAAATTCGGAAATTTGTCCGACACTTTTCTTAGATGCTATTATACATAGAAACTCCAAACTTGCCATGATTGTCCCTCCATACAAGGGGTTTGACCATTTTATACGGAGGAATGAAGACGTTTAAAATTATGCAAATTAGGGGCATTTGAAATTTAAATCTTGAATATCTTCAAAAGTATAATAGATACAGATGTCATTCCAACATCTACTAGGAGGTTATTGACCATTGCACATCTAATGAACCTCTAATTATAAAAAAGCCAGACTTCATCTATAGAAATATAATTGTGCCAAGTTTGGAGTTTCTACATGTAATACTTTTCAAATGAAATGTCGGACAAATTTGCACAGAAAGAAAGAAAGAAAGAAAGAAAGAAAGAAAGAAAGAAAGAAAGAAAGAAAGAAAGAATTCCTAGACAATATGTCTGTGTTGGCACACAGACATAATGAAACTATAGTTTACATTAACACCACAATATGACTTTTATAAAAATATCACCGGTTGAACTTCCAGTTTAAACTATCTACATAATAAAGAAACAATAGAAAGAGCATGTTCTTTGGGACATCTTCTCCAAGATCACAGATCAATAAATATCACTGGTTGAACTTCACTTTAAACTATACACCTAATACTGATAACTAGAAGGAGCACCTTGACTATATAGTGTGGGGGCATATGGAGTCCCGTGGGCTTTTGATGAAGATTTTATAAAACCTACTCAGAAATGTTAAATACATCTAAAATAACAGAAAAAAAACATGTTGGCACTTTGCCAACCTGTAAGATTCACAATGGCCGCCAAATTTATAATTTTTGTCCAATTACAGGTCCCTTAAAGGTCCTTGCAATATAAAGCACCTTATTTGGGTATTTATTTTCATAACTCCCAGCTATAAAGTCGAATTTTTATCTTCAAATTGAATCTTAGTCAATTTAGGCTCACATTTGTCTTAAAAGTATCAAATCATTGGATCAAAAGAATGTAAACCGAACCGAGATAAATGACTTTATTTTGAAACAATATTATGACACCAGTATATTACTACAATAAAGGGCATCATCACCTCCCTTACCAAGTTCATACCAGTGTGACTGGGGACCTATTTTAAATTATTATCATTCTCACCTTCATCATTGTCACTCTCATATTGTGAGTTTACATTGGAACAGTATTATGATACAAACGTATTACTACAATAAATGGCATCATCACCTCCATTACCCAGTTCATATTTGTATGATGAGGATAACTATTATAACTATCATTGTTCTCATCTTCATCATTGTCACACTTGTATTGTGAGTAAACATTGAAACATTATGACACACAAAAGTGTATTGCTACATTAAATGACATCGTCATCTCCATTACCAAGTTTTTACTTGTGTGATTAAGATAGCTATTTTAACTATCATCGTTCTCATCTTTATCATTGTCACTCTCATATTGTGAGTTGTAGTGTCCAGCTGGTGACTGTCCTACACAGTGGAAGCTGGTCGTATCTGGTGATTGCCATATACAGTGGCAGTCTGCCATAGCAGTTGGCTTGTTCATTTGGACGATGAAGATGAAAGCAGTTCATCATAATTCCAGAGTCATCAATATGTTGGATCTACTTTTGGTACTTCATCCAAAATCTATCATTTATGCCGGTTGAGCCACAGGCAAGAAGTTCACCAAGATCAAACTGTAGTACACAGGTGATATGTGAACTGTTCTACATGTGCTGTACATGGCA